>OZ022500.1:114310099-114334617 GCA_963989385.1 Ctena decussata | reverse complement strand
CTATGAAACAAGAGCTTCGCAAGCAGTGCATAATACGCCCGTTTCAGTGTCATGAAGGAGTTACAGAATGAACAAGATTGTTTATAGAAGGATGGACTGGCAGACAAACAGGGGAATGACTTCAATGTTATTTAAACATCTAACACATGAAATGCTATTAGTATACCAACTAGAGCAAGTTAGCAGGTGCTCACATATACCCCCGACCAGTGCCACCACCTAATGAAAGCAAACTTTAACAGAAAAGTTTAATGCAAAAATGATATAAAAGAACAAATTCAAAGTCTGTGACCTTGACCTTAGGTCAGCAACAGTATGCATATAATGTAAACTAGTATAAGATAAAATTAGTCATGCATCACCAGATTCCATTTAAATATATTAGAACAAGCAAAAAAAAAAAAAATGGCTGAATCCTAGTTATTGACCCCTGGCCCCACCCATGAGCCTGAACCAGAAGTCGCTATCGAAACTAATGCTATAGAGTTATAATTTATAAAATATGGAAGATATTTGCAAAGTATTTACAGAGATATGAGCAATCTAAAAGGTTTAATGCAAAACTTTAACATAATGAAAATGCCTAAATCCTAATTATTGACCCTTGGCCCTACCCAGGATCTTGACCCCTGGAGCATAGACTCTTCACATCACAGGTAATGCTTAAGAGATATCATTAACCAAATATGAAAACAATCTGACAAGTAGTTAAAAGAAATATGAACAATTAAAAAAGGTTTAATGCAAAACTTTGACATAATGAAAACGCCAATGTCCTAATTATTGACCCCTGACCCCCACCCAGGGGCCTGACCCAGGGGTCTATATATATAAAATCAAAGGTAATGCTATAGAGATACAAGTCGCCCAAGGGCAACGATCGCTCACCTGCCAGTATATGCTCAGGTCAAGTGGCCAAAAGACCTTGACCTTTCAGTGACATAATATCTTCATCTGGTCATTTAGTTGACCATATATACCATGTATTGTCTGAGAAATCCACTGTATAAGCGTTTTCCCATATAAAAGCCTAACATACCAAAGTTGACCATGTCGTAAATTAATTCAAGGTCAACACATGGTCATCATTTGTATAAACTATGATGGGCCAGCATGCCTGATACTACATACCAAGTTTCAAGGTCATAGGCCTTTTGGTTCTAGAGAAGAAGATTTTCGAAGGGTTTTTACCATATATGGGCATGGTGGCCATCTTGGTCATGTGACCCAGACCCCGGGTATAAACTTTCGTTCCCCCATCCCACTGAGACTCCATATGAAATTTGGCTTCAATCGGCCCAGTGGTTTCAGACGAGAAGATTTTTGGAAATCTTGACGACGGATGGTCTGACGGAATGACCTTGACCTTTAGTGACATAATATCTTCATCTGGTCATTTAGTCGACCATGTATACCAAGTATTGTACCGAATACTTAAATAGTTTCTGAGAAATCCACTGTTTAAGCGTTTTCCCATATAAAAGCCTAACGTACCACAGTTGACCATGCCGTAAATTAGGTCAAGGTCAACGCAAGGTCATGATTTGTATAAAATATGATGGGCCCGCATGCCCAATGCTACATACCAAGTTTCAAGGTCATAGGCCTTTTGGTTCTGGAGAAGAAGTTTTTTGAAGGGTTTTTACCATATATGGGCATGGCAGCCATCTTGGTCATGTGACCCAGACCCCGGGTATATACTTTAGTTCCCCTATCCCACTGAGACTCCAAATGAAATTTGGCTTAAATCGGCCCAGTGGTTTCAGAGGAGAAGATGTTTGAAAATCTTGACGACGGATGGTCTGACGGAATGACCTTGACCTTTAGTGACATAATATCTTCATCCGGTCATTTAGTCGACCCTGTATACCAAGTATTGTACCTTAGACTTAAATAGTTTCTGCGAAATGCACTGTTTAAGCATTTTCCAATATAAAAGCCTAACATACCAAAGTTGACCATGCCGTAAATTAGGTCAAGGTCAACGCAAGGTCATGACTTGTATAAGCTATGATGGGCCTGCATGCCTTATGCTACACACCAAGTTTCAAGGTCATAGGCCTTTTGGTTCTGGAGAAGAAGATTTTTGAAGGGTTTTTACCATATATGGGCATGGCGGCCATCTTGGTCATGTGACCCAGACCCCGGGTATAAACTTTAGTTCCCCTATCCCACTGAGACTCCATATGAAATTTGGCTTCAATCGGCCCAGTGGTTTCAGATGAGAAGATGTTTGAAAATCTTGACGACGGATGGTCCGACGGAATGACCTTGACCTTTAGTGACATAATATCTTCATCTGGTCATTTAGTCCACCATGTATACCAAATATTGTACATTAGACTTAAATACTTTCTGAGAAATCCACTGTTTAAGCGTTTTCCAATATAAAAGCCTAACATACCAAAGTTGACCATGCCGTAAATTAGGTCAAGGTCAACGCAAGGTCATGATTTGTATAAACTATCATGAGCCGGCATGCCCGATGCTACATACCAAGTTTCAAGGTCATAGGCCTTTTGGTTCTGGAGAAGAAGATTTTTGAAGGGTTTTTTTACCATATATGGGCATGGCGGCCATCTTGGTCATGTGACCTGGGCCAAATATATAAACTTTCGTTCCCCCATCCTGTTAAGGCTCCGTATGAAATTTGGCTTCAATCAGCCCAGTGGTTTCAGAGAAGAAGATGACGCCGACGACAGACGACAGCCAAGGCTATACTGGACTAGTACAACTAATGCTGCTATCGGCTATTGACTAAAGACTAAACTCACTGTTTAGAATAGTGAACGGCTATATATATATATATCCATTGAAGCGTCCAATGTGACTGTAGATTTCGACGTTGCCAAACCTGATAAAAATTTACATCCTTTGCGTCACATCAAATATAAATCATATTGAATCGGGAAAACTGATTTGTATA
The DNA here is from genome assembly GCA_963989385.1 of Ctena decussata. Classification (NCBI taxonomy): domain Eukaryota; kingdom Metazoa; phylum Mollusca; class Bivalvia; order Lucinida; family Lucinidae; genus Ctena; species Ctena decussata. The sequence goes on along the minus strand of OZ022500.1, from coordinate 114,331,691 downwards.
CTACAATGTAAACTTTAAATGATGGGGTATTCGCCCCGAGGTTCTTGAGCCGGATAACATTAAATTTTGACCCCGTGAAAACATGACCCCACGCGTCAATTCTCAATGTTGAAATTTGACCCAGGTCAATTTTCAACACTGAAAAATGCTCTATGGGTCGATATTCAACATTGAAAAGTGGCCAGTTGGGTCATTTTTTCAACAGGTTCAAATTTTAATATTACACCAGCAGCACACCGGGTAGGAGGCAATCGAAAACGCTCATGCAGTCGACGAACGCGGGTCAAAAACCATTAGAAACAGCGGGGACAATTTGCAATCGAAAACGCTGTTTCTAATGGTTTTTGACCCGCGTTAATCGATTGTTAAGAGCGTTTTCGATTGCCGCCTACCCGGTGTGAGCAGTGGCCCAAGATTTAGGTATATGGCTAAATTAAAACAAGGCCTACAGAGACGAGTGGAAGCCTGGACTTTTTGTAACAATACGAGATGCGTGGAAAGTTTGAACCTCAGTGTGAATTATGTTTAGAACTTGTACTCAACATTTCCCCAATCCTCAACAATAAGTAAGAAAGGCTAAAGGTCACCTGAAAAAAATATGTAGGTAAAAGAGTACAGTCACGTTGATGTTTTTCCGCCATTTTTGGAAAGGGGAACAACAACAATGTTAGTGACTTCCTATTTGCTTTCCTGGAAGATAAATTCCATTAAAATGGCGTCTGCGCTTAAAGGAAAGAACTTTTCTACACGTGGAGGGGGGGGGGGCAAGTTATTCTGTTTAACACTTGACTCTCTTTGAAAAGGGAGGCAAAAAAATGAAAATGGCAGAGTTGTTTCCTTTGAAAGTATACCCATTCACCTTAGGGTAAAACATTGACTCTTATTTGTTAAACGTAACTTCTATCACTCCAACTTCAAAACGTTCAAGTGTAACGTCACGACATGGCCGAGCCCAAAGCGATAACTGCTCTCTCTTTTGCTAGAGCTGTTGCCTGGATGACTTCAAAATGTGATAGATTATGCGATGTACGAGTGCTTTCGTTAAGCCGACGTCAACATTAACTTTGCACTGCACGGCGGTCCTGAACGTTGAGTGACAGTAAATAATGAAAACCTAAAATATAACTGGCTTGATGCCAATACTTGAATCGGCATTTGGTTTGATGGTTTGTTGTTTGTTTTACTGAGTAATAATATTTGAGTTACGTCGAGCCGTCTCACAACGCGATAGTAGAAAGGAAAGATAGGGTTGAGACAAAGACGAGGCAGAGAAAATTATAATCCCACAGGACACCCAACCCCTCCGCCCTCCCCAACTCTCCGCGCCGATCTGTTGCAAGCATTTTAGTCTTGAAGATGTAGTTTGTCCCTATTCGAAAGTCCATCACACCAAACAGTGGCAGTCTGATGAAAGTCATTACCTAGCCAGTTAGGAACCATTTTAAAATGAAAAACTTGCTACCCCTGGACAATTTTAAAAGGCAAATGGTCCCTTCATTTAAAAGTTGTCTTCTGCATTATTTGGACAAGACACGTGAATTTTATTTTATTTATCTAGGGTTGGTCTAGAGTCACAACTCGCTTTGTTTCCTTGAAACCTGTCAATACAGTCCAAACATATTTGTGATAGAATCTTGTATAGCATTTTTTCCTTGGGAGGAGGATTCATCTAGCGTCAGTCTAATGTCGCAACTCGCTGTGTTTCCTTGAAACTTGTCAATACAGTCCAAACATATTTGTGATAGAAACTTGTATAATATTCACGTATTGCGCATCTGAGCCTAAATGTTACATCGGAATGAGGTCCTGTTCATACATTCACGTTTCGTTCACACATGGACAGTCCCATTAACATGTAGAGGATCCGTTGAAAAATGCAAGCCCCGTTCCTATATGGACATCCCGTTCGCATATGTAGTTCCCTTTCGCAGGTACAGCCTTGCAGATGTCGTTCACTTGTGCAGGCCCCGTTCACATGTAGCGGTCCAATACACATGTGGAGGTCCGTTCACTTGTGGAAGATCCATTTACAGGTGGCGGTCCTGTTCGCAAATGCAGTTCCTGCTCACATATGGACGACCCGTTCACAAATGAAGGTTCCTTTCTCACATGCGGACCCCGTTAACACGTGGAGGTCCCGTTTACACTTCACAGGCGCAGAGCCCGTTCAACCATGGATTGTCCGTTCGCCTGTGGCGATCCCTGGCATACTTGGATAATCAGACTGCATGTCCCGTTTTACATGCTGGATCTTTGAAAAATACAGGACCCGCGAAGGTCTCCATCTAGCGTGCAGCACCTTTTCACAGGTGGGTGTCCTGTTCATACGTACATATGTACCTATCTCGTTCACACGTCCCGTCCCATTTATATGTGGGTATCTCGTCCACACCTGGAGAAGCCATTCTAACAAACAGAAATGTTCATACATGGAGGCCCTGTCAGACGTAGAATACATGTTCACACGTGCAGATCAAGTTTACATCTTCTTGTTTGGTTCACCTATAACGGTTTCGTTCAGTCGTGGTGAATCCTTTCCGACCATGGAGGACCCGGTCACTGGAGGAGATTCAATTCACATTACCTGTTTTATTTTTTGTTGTTTTCGTTGTTTTCATTGATGACCCGCCCATTTACATGCCAAGGTCTCGTTCACACATGGAGGACCAGTTCAGGCACGAAAGGCGTTACATGTGGAGATTCTAGAAATCACCTTTACCCTATGCAGAGAGTTTGGTACCCTCAGAATTTGACATGTGTCCTACCGAGCCGTCTAGCGCAGTCGGCAGCACGTCGGTCTGCAGATCAAGCGGTCGCGAGTTCGATTCCAAAGCCCGGCCCCTGAACAGTCGTGAAGATTGGTCATGAAATATTTTCTACGCTCATTCTCTCCCTTCCGCTGACTTTAGGGCAGTTGTGAGTTTGTTTGTTTTGTTGAGCATTTACGGCCAAGTAAACAGCTAAGGTCATGTCTAGGCGGTCAGTTAACCTACTCCAACTATTCCATGACACTGTTCCTTCTTTCCCATGTTCCTTCTTTCGAATGTGTTCTCTGCTCTCGAAGAAGCTCTTTAAGATGTTAATTAGATCTCCTAAACGTTTAACCAGTACTTAGTTCACATACTTTCGCCAGTAAATGACAACTGCCCTTCTTGAATCAGCAGAAGGGAATGAATGACCGTAGAAAATATTTCATGATCAGTCTCCACGAGCGTTATGTGGCCTGTCTGGGAATCGATCTCAGGACCCCTTGACCTGCAGTCTGACGCGCTGCCGACTGCGCTAGCGGGCTGCCGGCAAGGGTAGTTGTCTGTTACTGGCGGAAGTATGTGCACTCAGTATTGGTAACCAGGTTAACCGCTTAGTATGTCTAAGCCTGCCCAGACACAGTGTGACGGCAGATGAACTGACAGGCTTGTGGTCCCTCATCCAGCCTCGTTGAGGCGGTTCGGATGAGGGGTTTATAAGCAGATCTGACAAAAATTGTCACCCATTGCCCACTCGCATCTAGAACTCTGCAACTTATTCTCCTAATGTTGTCATTCTATTCTATTCTGGAGCTTTCTTCGAAGTGTTTTACATGCAATTATGTTGCATTTGGACCTATACCTCGGATAGTGGTGCTGGTCTTGTAAGTCTATTGAGCGCTTTACACAAAGCATTGCTTAGCCTCTTGTCATAAATTTCGACGTTTCGCTCTTCTTCTATTCCAGATAATAATTTAAACCGAGGCCCCAATCAATCGATCGTACTCAGGCACGTTTTGGGGCGGCTAGGTCGGATACCGATCCCAGGAACAACGTGCACACTATCTTTGAATTTGACACAGATGACAGACGGACTCGGGCACCCAGACGGTTCTATTATGGATTCGTTCCGCGGTGCCGCTGGGAAGGACCCGTTGTTGGAGGCATTGGGGAAAAATGTGTATGCTAGGTCACTATCGCAATATATTTATATAGGCTCTACACTGTTAGGAGCTTACTAGAATTGGCAATATATCCGATTTGCCCCGCATGCTACGAAATTTTGCAAAACAATGAGAAAAATTGATGGCTCTGGAGGTGATGAAAACTAATGAAACCATTCCATTGATAATTTCGTTTTCCTTTTTTTGTGTGTGTGTGGGGTGGGGGGGGGGGGGGGGGAGGAGAGAGAAGGAAAATAAAGAGCTGTAACGCGTTAAGATGTTTTAAAATATTTGCTTTCAGCCGGAACCCATATACAGGTCCGACTCTCATACCATTGCACCAGGGTACTATATGTAGTTGTAGGATTTTTTAAAAAAAAAATATTTCTTTGTTTTCGACAATGACAGCGGGAGGTAAGTTGTTTGGTCGTTTAGGTTTTCACGGCCCTTTGAGATAGTATTTCAGTCTATATCGAGCCGTCTCCCAGAGAGTAGGCGAGAAAGGAGAAAGGACAGATGAGAAAAAAACGTCCAAACAACCCTTCCCGTATCTACTGCAAGATAGCAAGCACTGCCGGTCCTTGCCCCAAAATAATCCAAATAAGTAGGACGCACCAGTACTGAAAGCTACCCATCACCATCGCCCGACCCGACTGCCCAGTCAACCCACTAGAGGTAGAAAACACTCCAAGGCTTTCTCGCCCTCGGAGGACTTTTCCACTCGAATTTTCATCCTACTCATGCTTGTTCCACTGGCTTGTTCAGCCATTTTCAACCCAAATGTCAATCACACAAATGAATAACAACAACTCATTTTAGTAAAGATGTACAACTATGCGCAACGGTGAAATACACGTGACTGGACACGGTTAAATAAATAACAAAGCGTGGCGGATCTAGCTCGTTTTCCTTTTTTGCTTTATTTGAAAAGAAGGGATTATGATTTATTATTTGATTACTATTCGAGAAAGAAACTGGAAAACTTCGTTCACGAACTTAGAGACCTTATATATGCCACCAAAGGTTTCTGAAGTCGGGAATTTCGTTTTCGCAAACTTGTCAGACAATCCGCCATCGTTAGTTTTTGGCATAGCGTTTAGTCTTTAGTCTTAGTCGCCTTAGTTGTACTAGTCCACTATAAGCTCACCTTGACAGGTGAGCTAATAAGGAACCAAATATGAAGAGAAACTGATATAAGCATACCGAAATATGAGCAATTACAAAAGGTTTAACGCAAAACTTTGAGGTAATGTTGACGGACGGATGGAAGGACAGACAGAAGGATGGGTGGACTAATGGACGAACAGATGGAATGACAAAAACTAAATACCCCCTGACATACTCTGTATGTCAGGGATGTCGGGGGTATAAAATCAGCTTCCAGGGTGAAGCAGCTCAGAAGTTGAGAAATGTCAAAGTCAAACAAGGGAGATAATTCATAAACTAAGTAATCTAGAGTACTATTCTTGTTCATAATACATTCCCTTGACAACATACACATCACCATAAAGTTTTGTTAAAATATTTCCAACAGCTAAGGAGTTACAGAGTAAAACGGTAACTGATGCAAGGGCAGATAATTCAGGAAGTAAGTAAGCCAGAGTTGTGGTTCATGCTCATGATACATAGCCATATTATTATACACATTCCTACAAAGTTTCACTAAGATATTTCAAAGGGTTAAGGAGTTATGGAGTGAATGGGGCTAGCCTAAAAAACTAATCAAAGAGAGGTTTCTCCAAAATTAAGTAAGAGGGAGCAACCAGTCTTATATGTTACACACTGTCTTGTGATCATGCAAATTGCTTTAAAGTTTCGTCAAGATATTCCAAATGGTTACTAAGTTATTGAATGCACAAGATTTGTATACACAAAAATAGCCTAAAAATCTAATCAAAGGGATGCAACTTCAAAACCAAGAAAGGGAGAGCAACCATTGTTATATGCGACACATCGTTGAAACCTCATACACATTGCTATGAAGTTTCATCAGATATCCCAAACGGTTATCTAAATATGGCCCGCACAAGACTTCAAGACTAGGAGGGTAAACAAGAGGCCCAAATGGACCTGATATCGCTCACCTGGCCCTGGCTTTTGTGCATTTTGCCACATATTTCATCGAAATCCATTCAGGGGTAACTGAGATATTGTCAGTTTCATGTTTTGTGCTATTTTTAGTAACGGCAGATGGCGGCCATCTTGGAATGCCAAAATGCAAAAACTCTAAAAGCTTTCATGCAAGGACAATTTTGACACAAAAATTGACTAGTTCCGTTGTAATTTTCTAATCTTCATATTTTGCTATTTTAAGTAACAGAGGCCAACTTGACGAGTCTATATTTGTTAATTTTTGAAACACCTCAAAACAAGAATCATTTTGCCACAAATTTTGTCTAAATCGATTAAGCGGTTAATGAGATATTGTCATTTTCATGTTTTGTGCTATTTTTAGTAATGGCAGATGGCGGCCATCTTGGAATGCCAAAATGCAAAAATCGAAAAAGCTTAATGAAAGGACCATTCTTACAGAAAATTAATCCAACTCCATTGAGATTTTCTAATTTTCACATTTTTCTATTTTTAGTAACAGAGGCCAACATGACATGCCAAGAATAATTTTGAAACAAAGTTCGTCAAAATCCATTCAGCAGTTACTGATATATTGTCATTTTCATGTTTGTGCTATTTTTAGAAACGGCAAATGGCGGCCAAATTGGAATGCCAAATTGCAATTAATCAAAACGACTTCATGCAAGGAACATTCTGACACAAAACTGGTCCAATTCTATTCAAGGGTTCTTGAGTAATTGTCATTATTTGATGTTTGTTCTATTTTTAGTAATTGCAGATGGCAGCCATCTTTGAATGCCAAATTGCAATTAATCTAAACGGCTTCATGTAAGGAACATTCTGACACAAAATTGGTCCAATTCCATTCAGGGGTTCTTGAGTAATTGTCATTTTTATGATTGTGCTAATTTTAGTAACAGCCCCCATGGTGGCCATCTTGGATAGTCAGCGGGCACAAAATTAAAAACAATTCCATTCAAGAACCATTTCTGACCAAATCTGACCAGAACTGATTGCGTTTTCATGAGATACTGACATTTGAGCAAAAATCGGTCTTGTAAACGCTAAGTAGGTCACTGTGACCTAATTCCTCTATAGATTTTTTTCATTTTTAAATTCTAAGGTCCAACTAATTTTCCACACAAATTTTCAACCAAATATACCAAATGGTTCTGGAGTAGAAGTTGAATTTGTTGTTTTTGCTATTTTTAGTTATGGCTGTCATCTTGGATTCTTGACCTGACCCAATTTTACAATTTTGAAACCCTGCTGTCTGGTCATGCTCCATGTGAAATTTGAGACCCATGGGTTCGGTGGTTTTAGAGAAGAAGTTGTTTGAAGTTGTTTCAATAAGTTGTTTTTTGACATTGGCATTTGAGCAAAATTACACTCGTAAACAGGAAGTAAGTCACTGTGACAAAACTCCGCTACAGATTTTTTTCATTTTTACAATTTTGAATACCAAGGTTTCACTGATGTTCCAAGCCAAAATTCAGACAAACAAGCAAATTCGACGAATTTATGTCCCCCGCCTTGGAAACTAGGTCTCCACTGAATATACACTTAGTGTTTGAGCTGGAAAAGCGGCTAAGTTAAAAATGTGAAAACAGTAATAAAAAAATAATGTTAGGATTATATCCAAACCACATGCATATCTTCAGACCATGATCAAAACACCTGTGAAGTTTCAAAGGAATGGGCATAAAACTGTAGGAGAAGTTGAACATACAAGGTACCCACTTTCTATTCACTTTGATAGTAAAAATGTATGACAAGAGGGCCATGGTGGCCCTGAATTGCTCACCTGAGCATTAATCAGTTCACTGGCTCTGGTGAAGATTTATAAGAGTTTTTACCATACTAACATTTGACCTAGTCTTTGACCCGACATGACCCAGTTTCAAACTTGGCCTGGATATTGTAAGAATGAACATTCTGACACAGTTTCATTGAGATTGGATCAAAACTGTGCCCTCTGGAGCGTATACAAGGTCATTCTTATATTTGACCTAGTGACCAAGTTTTTGACCCGAAACGACCCAGTTTCAAACTTTACCTAGATTTCATTAAGATAAACATTCTGACAGAGTTTCATGAAGATTGGATCAAAACTGTGCCCTCTAGGGTGTACACAAAGTTTTTCTAAGATTTGACCTTGAGCCGACATGACTCAGTTTCATAGGGGGCTTAGATATATGGACAATAAACATTTTGACATAGTTTCATGAAGATTGGATCAAAACTATTCCTTCTAGTGCTTACACAACATTTTTCTAAGATTTGACCTAGTGACCTAGTTTTTTACCCGACATGACCTACTTTCAAACTTGGTCGAGAGTTTATGAAGTTAAACATTCTGACAAAGTTTCATAAAGATTAAATCAAAACTGTGTCCTCTAGAGCGTACACAAGGTTTTTCTATGATTTGACCTAGTGACCTAGTTTCCAACCCGACATGACCCAGTTTCAAACTTGTCCTACATATTATGAGGATAAACATTCTGACAAAGTTTCATGAACTTTAAATCAAAACTGTGCCTTCTAGAGGGCACACAAGGTTTTTCTAAGATTTGACCTAGTGACCTAGTTTTTGACTCGACATGACCCAGTTTCAAACTTGGCCTAGAGTTTATGGAGATAAACATTCTGACAACGTTTCATAAAGATTGGATCAAAACTGTGTCCTCTATCGAGCGTACACAAGGTTTTTCTATGATTTGACCTAGAACCTAGTTTTTGACCCGACGTGACCCAGTTTCGAACATGTCCTAGATATTATAAGGATAAACATTCTGACAAAGTTTCATGAATTTTGGATGAAAACTGTGCCTTCTAGAGCGTACACAAGGTTTTTCTAAGATTTGACCTAGTGACCAAGTTTTTGACCTGACACAACCCAGTTTCAAACTTATCCTACATATTATGAGGATAAACATTCTGACAAAGTTTTATGAACTTTGGATCACAACTGTGCCTTCTAGAGCTTACACAAGGTTTTTTTTAAGATTTGACCTAGTGACCTAGTTTTTGACCCGACATGACCTACTTTCAAACTTGGCTGAGAGTTTATGAAAGTAAACATTCTGACAAAGTTTCATAAAGATTAGATCAAAACTGTGTCCTCTAGAGCGTACACAAGGTTTTTCTAAGATTTGACCTAGTGACCTAGTTTTCAACACAACATGACCCAGTTTCAAACTTGTCCTACATATTATGAGGATAAACATTCTGACAAAGTTTCATGAACTTTAGATCAAAACTGTGCCTTCTAGAGCGTACACAAGGTTTCTCTAAGATTTGACCTATTGACCTAGTTTTTGACCCAACATGACCCAGTTTGCAACTTGGCCTAGAGTTTATGGAGATAAACATTCTGACAATGTTTCATAAAGATTGGATCAAAACTATGTCCTCTAGAGCATACACAAGGTTTTTTCTATGATTTGACCTAGTGACCTAGTTTTTGACCCGACGTGACCCTATTTCAAACTTATCCTAGATATTATAAGGATAAACTTTCTGATTAAGTTTCATGAACTTTGGATCAAAACTGTGCCTTCTAGAGCTTACACAAGGTTTTTGTAAGATTTGACCTAGTAACCTAGTTTTTGACCCGACGTGACCCAGTTTCGAACTTGTCCTAAATATTATGAGGATAAACATTCTGACAAAGTTTCATGAACTTTGGATGAAAACTGTGCCCTCTAGAGCGTACACAAGGTTTTTCTATGATCTGACCTAGTGACCTAGTTTTAGACCCGACGTGACCCAGTTTCGAACTTGTCCTAAATATTATGAGGATAAACATTCTGACAAAGTTTCATGAACTTTGGATGAAAACTGTGCCCTCTAGAGCGTACACAAGGTTTTTCTAAGATTTGACCTAGTGACCTAGTTTTTGACCCGACATGACCCAGTTTCGAACTTGGCCTAGATTTTATAAAGACTAACATTCTGACAAAGTTTCATAAAGATTGGATTGAAACTGTGCCCGCTAGAGTGTACACAAGCAAAAGTTGACGGACGTCCGGACGGACGTACGACGGACGACGGACATCACGGTATCCCAAAAGCTCACCCTGAGCACTTCGTGCTCAGGTGAGCTAAAAAATGGCTAAGTTCAATTTGCAAAAAAAGTGATAAAAAATAATGTGAGGATTATATCCAAACCACATGCATATCTTCAGACCATGACCAAAATACCTGTGAAGTTTTAAAGGAATCGGCATAAAACTGAAGGAGGAGTTGCGCACACAAGGTATCCACTATCTACTCACTATGATAGTGAAAACGCCTAAAAAATGACTAAGTTCAACTTGTGGAAAAAGTGACAAAAAATAATATGAGGATTATATCCAAACCACATGCATATCTTCAGATCATGACCAAAACACCTGTCAAGTTTCGAAGGAATCGGCATAAAACTGTTGGAGGAGTTGCACACACAAGGTACCCACTTTGATATGAAAAACACCTAAAAAATGACTAAGTTCAACTTGTGGAAAAAGTGACAAAAAATAATCTCAGGATTACATCCAAACCACATGCGTATCTTCAGACCATGACAAAAACATCTGTAAAGTTTCGAAAGAATCGGCATAAAACTGTAGGAGGAGTTGCGCACACAAGGTACCTACTACTTTAGGGGGACGGAAAGACGGAAGGACGGACGGAAGGACGGAATGTCGAAAACTATGTCCATCCGCTTTTCTTTGAAAAGGCGGGGGACAATATACCCAGTGGTTCTGAAGAAGAAGTTGATTTTGTTGTTTTTGCTATTTTTAGTAATGGCGGCCATCTTGGATTTTCAACCTGACCCAATTTTACAATTCTGAGACCCTGGAGTCAGGTCATGCTCCATGTGAAATTTGAGAACCAAGGAACCAGTAGTTTTACAGAAGAAGATGTTTGAAATTTTGTTTTTAGGTGTTGACGGACGACGCACAAAGCACGCCCGACGCATTTGGTATGACAACAGCTCACTACGGCCCTTCGGGCCAGGTGAGCTAAAAATAATCAAAGGGACATAACTTGTAAAATAAGAATTGGGGAGCAGCCATAACTGTACCCGACACTTTGCCCCATCCTACTATGTATGCCTACAAAACTTCATGAAGATATCTCAAACGGTTACTGAGATATGGTGCGCACAAGAATGTTGACAGATGGACGGACAGACAGCGCCATGCCATAATACGTATGTTTTTTTCAAAACAGGTGTATAAAAAGTATACAGTTTCCTTTTCAGCTACAAATAGAAACTAGATGTTTGCTTTAGAAAAATACTTAGGCAAATAGTGTGGACCCAGATCAGACTTCTTCTGCAGGAGCAATCTGATCTGGGTCCACACTATTTGCCATTCCAATATGTTCAGTTCATAATCAACAAGCAAATTCAACGAATTTATGTCCCCCGCCTTGGAAACTAGGTCTCCACTGTATATACACTTAGCGTTTGAGCTGGAAAATCGGTTAAGTTAAAAATGTGAAAAAAGTAATAAAAACAAGAAATGTTACAGTATGTAACAGATGCCCCCGAAGGCCCCTTAAACTGACCTTTGACCCTGATTGTGACCTTGAATTTGGGCAAGGCAGCCCAAATCTTGCAAGTGAGATGCATTTTTATCATGCTTTACCTTTCTGTGAAGTTTGATGAAATTCACTTCAGCAGCCTCCAGTCAGTTTGGACATATAATCTGACCTATGTGCCCTGATTATGACCCTGACCTTTGGTACAGGAACCTAAATTTTGCTTGTGACATATCATCTCATTATGTATTACCATTTCAGGAAGTTTAATACAGTTTGCTTAAGAAGTCTTTTTAGTAATTGGGGAGAAACGACCTTTGACCTCAGACTGTGACCTTGAACTTGGGTGTGAAAGCCTATATCTTGTGTGTGTCTTACCTTCTCATTAAGCTTCATCTTTCTGTGATGTTTAAGGAAATTTGCTTTTGTATATTTATGAGCAATTGTTGAGACATGATTTGCCATCTGACCCCAGATTGTGACCTTGACCTAGGATTTGGGAATATAAATATTACCGGTATGTGTGACAAACCTTCTCATCATGCTTTGTATTTCCGTGAAATTTGATGAAATTCAGTAATGTAGTTTTAAAGTAATAGCAGAGACACTATTTGACCTCTAAGCCCAGACAGTGACCTTGACCTTGGGTTTGGGAATATGGATATTATATGTGACAAATATTCTCATTACTCTTTACGCTTCAGTGAAATTTGATGAAATTCAGTTATGTAGTTTTAAAGTAATCGCAGAGACACTATTTGACCTCTAACCCCTGACAGTGACCTTGACCTTGGGTGTGGGAACCAAACTCTTGTGCACGACACACCTTCTCATTGTGCTCTATCTATCTGTGAAGTTTCATCAAATTTGCTTCAGTAGTTTATAAGTTATAGCTGAGACACGATTTGAGACATGATTTGACCTTTGACCCTATTGTGACCTTGACCTTCAGCGTAGGAACCAAACTCTTGTGCGCGACACACCTTCTCAATGTGCTCTATCTTTCTGTGAAGTTTCATCAAATTTGCTTCAGTAGTTTTTAAGTTATGGCTGAGACACGATTTGTTACGGACGGACGGACGGTGCGATTTTAATATGCCACCCGAAGTTCCTTCGGGGGCATAAAAAAGAATGTGAGGATTATATCCAAACCACATGCATATCTTCAGACCATGATCAAAACACCTGTGAAGTTTCAAAGGAATGGGCACAAACCTGTAGGAGGAGTTGCACACACAAGGTACCCACTATCTATTCACTTTGATAGTAAAAGTGTATGAAAAATGGCTAAGTTCAATTTGCGAAAAAAGTAATAAAAAATAATGTGAGGACTATATCCAAACGACATGCATATCTTTAGACCATGATCAAAATACATGTGAAGTTTCAAAGGAATCGGCATAAAACTGTAGGAAAAGTTGCGCACACAAGGTACCCACTATCTAGTCACTATGATAGTAAAAACGCCTAAAAATGACTAAGTTCAACTTAAGGAAAAAGTGACAAAAATAATGTGAGAATTATATCCAAACCACATGCATATCTTCAGACCATGACCAAAACACCAGTGAAGTTTCAAAGGCATCGGCATAAAACTGTTGGAGGAGTAGCGCACACAAGGTACCCACTATCTATTCACTTTGATAGTAAAAACGCCTAAAAAATGACTAAGTTCAACTTGTGGGAAAAGTGACAAAAAATAATGTGAGGATTATATCCAAACCACATGCATATCTTCAGACCATGACCAAAACACCAAGGAAGTTTCAAAGGCATCGGCATAAAACTATTGGAGGAGTAGCGCACACAAGGTACCCACTATCTATTCACTTTGATAGTAAAAACGCCTAAAAAATGACTAAGTTCAACTTGTGGAAAAAGCGACAAAAAGTAACGTGAGGATTATATCCAAACCACATGCATATCTTCAGACCATGACCAAAACACCTGTGAAGTTTCAAAGGCATCGGCAAAAAACTGTTGGAGGAGTTGCGCACACAAGGTATCCACTATCTATTCACTTTGATAGTAAAAACGCCTAAAAAATGACTAAGTTCAACTTCTGGAAAAAGTGACAAAAAATTATCTCAGGATTATATCCAAAGCACATGCATATCTTCAGACCATGACAAAAACATCTGTAAAGTTTCGAAAGAATCGGCATAAAACTGTAGGAGGAGTTGCGCACACAAGGTACCTACTACTTTAGGGGGACGGAAAGACGGAAGGACGGAATGCCAAAAACTATGTCCCCTCGCTTTTCTTCGAAAAGGCGGGGGACAACAAAGGACCTCTGACGATTGTAATGTTAATTTGCCTATAAAATTAGTCAAAATTAAATTTTTGATATACCCAAGAATTTCTCTTGAAATTTGTTGCTCTCAACTTCCCCTAACTGGCTATGAATTTAATTTCTAATTTTTTTGCACATAGACATCAATTTTTGGTGGACAACGCTAAATTTTATAATTAAACATAATGGAAACAGGAAAAAAATTTTAAAGATGCATTTTCCCTGTGCCTCAGCTAGCCACTTTGCATGTATGTGTGTACTATCATAATACACACAAGTTTAGCTTTTGAAAAAGCTTGAGATGTTATCCCTTAGCAATGAATCTACAGGAAGCAAGTGGTAAAGTAGAAAATTTGCAGCAATACGAGTTAGTTTTATTGTATTCTTTGACTTTGTTGAAGCTATTGATAAGTGGCGAGCTTGACAGCTTTTTCTTTATTTCTATAGACAAGTCCACGTGTCTAGTGACCATATATAAGGTGGTGGTTGTATAGCGTCAGGCTATGGTGCTGGGTAAGTTTCAGTGCCTGGATGTCAAACTAATTTGGATAATAGTGGGAAAGGGCTTACTGTGCCTGCAGTAATCTTATAATGATGTACAAGGTCACATATGACCTTGTTGCCATTCCTGCATCTGAGTACCTTGTTCGGAACACTAGACAATCAAGACATATTCATCCACTTTCATATCAGCAAATCCCAACCTTTAAAGACTACCACAGGTTCACATTTTCCCCTACGACTATCACCCATTGGAATGGCCTCCCACCCCACATACCAGTCCTTTCCAACTTGGCGCAGCTCATCGGTGCTGGCTGCCAGGTGATTCATGTCTCTCCCTAAACACCAATTTCTGTTTCTATCTTTTAACTATACTAATACTCTTTATCGCACTGTACAAACTCATTTCACACACTTTCCTATACTTTTGTTTCAGCTAACCCCCTTCAGCCCTTGGTTCGCCGGAACCCATCGGGGTTTAAGACGTAAAGGAATAGATAGATACTTGTCTTTGAACTTGAAGCCCTCTAGCGGAAAGTAACTAGTCTAAACGAAACGGCGCACAATTGAGTACAACTTATTATTGAGTAACAACGTTTGGTAGCTGAACTGAACCCTCGGGTGATTGCTTGTTTAGGGTCAGATAAAGTATTCAAGATACCCTATACAGATCATGCATTAGCGACGCTGGTGATTACCCTGCAGCAGGGTGCGCCAAATGTAGAAGTACCGGGAAATAGTGGGACCTGTATTAAAACAAAAGGAAACGGCGTACAACAATCGAGTACGAATTCCTAACTTAATATGGTTATCCCCGAGGCATAAAAAGGGATGAAAAGATAGTCTACAGCTGAAAAAGTGGGTGGGGTACTTACACCCTTTATATCTAAAAATAGGCTAAAGTCCTTATTATTGAAAACTAGACAATCACTAAAGGTGATGAATGCCCCCGCCATATGCCTCACTAGATGAGTAATGTATTAAAACATATTTGTGTGAAGTTACATCAAAATCTGTCAATAAATAATTGTGCTAAAGGGATGACAAAGTTTTTTTCTAACAAGAGGGCCATGGTAGCCCTGAATCGCTCACCTGAGCACTAATCAGTTCACTGGCTCTGGTGAAGATTTAAAGGAGTTTTACCATACATGGGAATGGCAGGCACCTTGGTCATGTGACCAATATCATTTGAAGAACTTTCAATCCTTTGACCCATATGCAGGCTCCATATGAAATTTGAGTTTAGCCTGCCCAGTGGTTTAAGAGATGTTTGAAAATGTTTATGGATGGATGACAGAGGCAGCTAACACCAATACTGTAAGGCTCAGGTGAGCTAAAAATGGCAGAGTTGTTTCTCCGAAAAGTACCTGTTCATGTTGAGTTCCTTTGATGGATTTGAACTAGACTGAACTAGGCAAACACAGAAGATAGAATGGTAGCATCATTATCTCACTGACTGTGGTGAAACTAATGTATTCCAAGGAGTTGTGGCTGGCATCATTGTAATGTTAGTTCGGATTTTTGCAGCATAACTTAATTTAGATATGACCTAGTGACCTAGCTTTTGACCCGACATGACCCAGTTTCAAACTTGACCTAGATTTTATGGAGATAAACATTCTGACAAAGTTTCATGAAGATTGGATCAAAACTGTGCCCTCTTAGGTGTGCACAAAGTTTTTCTAAGATTTGACCTAGTGACCTAGTTTTTGACCTGACATGACCCAGTTTCAAACTTGGCCTGGATATTGTGAGGATAAACATTCTGACAAAGGTTCATGAAGATTGTATCAAAACTG
Organism: Ctena decussata; assembly: GCA_963989385.1. Classification (NCBI taxonomy): domain Eukaryota; kingdom Metazoa; phylum Mollusca; class Bivalvia; order Lucinida; family Lucinidae; genus Ctena; species Ctena decussata. The sequence continues at coordinate 114,315,586 of OZ022500.1, read as the reverse complement.
TGCCTTCTAGAGTGTACACAAGGTCGTTCTTATATCTGACATAGTGACATAGTTTTTGACCCGACATGATCTACTTTCAAACTTGGCCTAAATATTATGACAATAAATATCCTGAAAAAGTTTCAAAAAGATTGGATCAAAACTGTGCCCTCTAGAGCGTACACAAGGTTTTTCTAAGATCTGACCTAGTTTTTGACCCGACATGACCCAGTTTCAAACTTGGCCTAGATATTGTGAGGATAAACATTCTGACAAAATTTCAATAGGTTTGGATCAAAACTGTGACCTCTAGAGCATACACAAAGTTTTCCTAATATCTGACCTACTTTTTGACCCGACATGACCCAGTTTCAAACTTGGCCTGGATATTGTAAGAATAAACATTCTGACTAAGTTTCATTGAGATTGGATCAAAACTGTGCCCTCTGGAGCGTATACAAGGTCGTTCTTATATTTGACCTGGTGACCTTGTTTTTGACCCGACACAACCCAGTTACAAATTTTACCTAGATTTCATAAAGATAAACATTCTGACAGAGTTTCATGAAGATTGGATCAAAACTGTGCCCTCTAGGGTGTACACAAAGTTTTTCTAAGATTTGACCTAGTGACCTAGTTTTTGACCTGACATGACTCAGTTTCACAGGGGGCTTACATATACAATGGACAATAAACATTTTGACTTGGTTTCATAAAGATTGGATCAAAACCATGCTTTCTAGTGCGTACACAAGGTTTTTCTAAGATTTGACCTACTGACCTAGTTTTTGACCCAACATGACCTTCTTTCAAACTTGGCCTAGAGTTTATGGAGATAAACATTCTGACAAAGTTTCATGAACTTTAGATCAAAACTGTGCCTTCTAGAGCGTACACAAGGTTTCTCTAAGATTTGACCTATTGACCTAGTTTTTGGCCCAACATGACCCAGTTTCAAATGCGTCCTACATATAATGCGGATAAGCATTCTGACAAAGTTTCATGAAGATTGGATCAAATCTGTGCCTTCTAGAGCATACACAATCTTTATCTAAGATTTAACCTAGCGACCTAGTTTTTGACCCATGACCCGGTTTAGAACTTGACCTAAAGTTTATGGAGATAAACATTCTGACAATGTTTGATAAAAATTGGATCAAAATTGTGTCCTCTAGAGCTAACACAAGGTTTTTCTATAATTTGACCTAGTGGCCTAGTTTTTTACCCGACATGACCCAGTTTCAAACTTGTCCTAGATATTATAAGGATAAACATTCTGACAAAGTTTCATGAACTTTGGATCAAAACTGTGCCTTCCAGTGTGTACACAAGGTTTTTCTAAGATTTGACCTAGTGACCTAGTTTTTGACCCGACATGACCCAGTTTCGAACTTGGACTAGAGTTAATGGAGATAAACATTCTGACAAAGTTTCATCCAGATTGGATCAAAACTGTGTCCTCAATGGCATACACATGGTTTTTCAATGATTTGACCTAGTGACCTAGTTTTTGACCTGACATGACCCAGTTTCGAACTTATCCTAGATATTATGAGGATAAACAGTCTAAGAAAGCTTCATGAACTTTGGATGAAAACTGTGCCTACTAGAGCATAAACAAGGTTTTTCTAAGATCTGACCTAGTGACCTAGTTTTTGACCCGACATGACCCAGTTTCGAAGTTGGCCTAGAGTACATGGAGATAAACATTCTGACAATCTTTAATAAAGATTGGATCAAAACTGTGTCCTCTAGAGCGTACACAAGGTTTATCTATGATTTGACCTAGTGACCTAGTTTTTTACTCGACATGACCCAGTTTCAAACTAGTCCTAGATATTATAAGGATAAACATTCTAACAAAGTTTAAAGAACTATGGATCAAAACAGTGCCTTCCAGAGTGTACAAAAGGTTTTCCTAAGATTTGACCTAGTGACCTAGTTTTTGACCCAACATGACCTATTTTCGAACTTCGACTAGAGTTTATAGAGATAAACATTCTGACAATGTTTCATAAAGATTGGATCAAAACTGTGTCCTCTAGAGCATACACATGGTTTTTCAATGATTTGACCTAGTGACCTAGTTTTTGACCTGACATGACCCAGTTTCGAACTTATCCTAGATATTATGAGGATAAACAGTCTAAGAAAGCTTCATGAACTTTGGAAGAAAACTGTGCCTTCTAGTGCGTACACAACGTTTTTCTAAGATTTGACCTAGTGACCTAGTTTTTAACCCGACATGACCCAGTTTCGAACTTGACCTAGAGATTATGGAGATAAACATTCTGACAAAGTTTCATAAATATTGGATCAAAACTGTGTCCTCTTGTGTGTACACAAGGTTTTTCTACGATTTGACCTAGTGACATAGTTTTTGACCCGACATGACCCAGTTTCAAACTTGTGCTAGATATTATGAGGATAAACATTCTGACAAAGTTTCATGAACTTTGGATGAAAACTGTGCCTACAAGAGTGTAAACAAGGTTTTTCTAAGATCTGACCTAGTGACCTAGTTTTTGACCCGACATGACCCAGTTTCAAACTTGGCCTAGAGTACATGAAGATAAACATTCTGACAAAGTTTCATAAAGATTGGATCAAAACTGTGTCCTCTAGAGCGTACACAAGGTTTTCCTATGATCTGACCTAGTGACCTAGTTTTTGACCCGACATGAACCAGTTTCGAACTTGGCCTAGAGTACATGGAGATACCCATTCTGACAAAGTTTCATCAAGATTGGATCAAATCGATGTCCTCTAGAGCGTACACAAGGTTTTTCTATGATTTGACCTAGTGACCTAGTTTTTGACCCGACATGACCCAGTTTCAAACTTATCCTAGATATTATGAAGATAAACATTCTGACAAAGTTTCATGAACTTTTGATGAAAACTGTGCCTTCTAGAGCGTACACCAGGTTTTTCTAAGATTTGACCTAGTGACCTAGTTTTTGACCCGACATGACCCAGTTTCGAACTTGGCCGAGATTTTAGAAAGACTAACATTCTGACAAAGTTTCATAAAGATTGGATCAAAACTGTGCCCGCTAGAGTGTACACAAGCGAAAGTTGACGGACGTCCGTACGGACGTCAGTCCACACGTACGACGGACATCAGGGTATCCCAAAAGCTCACCCTGAGCACTTCGTGCTCAGGTGAGCTAAAAACAGCAACTGTGACCTTGACCTTGGATCTACAACCCTGAAAGGTGTACTTGTCCAAGATATTGTTATACTTAATATTTGTGTGAAGTTATATCAAAATCAGTTAACAAATAAAGGCGCTAGAACCATGACAAAGATTTACATGTATATTTAATAGCATATGTGACCTTGACCTTGGACCTACAATGCTGAAACGTGAATTTGTCCCAGATATTGTCATGCTAAATACTTGTGTCAAGTTCTGTCAAAATCATTACAGACGGATGACAACATATTTTCTAAAAATAGCAAATTTGACCTTGACCTTGACCCTAAAATTCTGGATCGCGAACTTGTCCAAGATATTGTCACACTTAACATTTGGGTGAAGTTACATCAAAATTGTCAATGAATAAAGGGGCTAGAGAGATGATAAAGTTTTTTCTAAAAATCAAAAGTGTAACCTTGACCTTGGATCTCGACTTATTCAAGATACTGTTATACTAAACATTTATGTGAAGTTAGGTAGAAAAATGACTGTATAGCCAGGACTGAACTGCTTTCCCATGTCTCCGGCGTTGTATTGTGAAGGAACGCGTGTACCCGACCTAGGTTTCGTCCATTATGCGGACTCTTCAGGGGAATCCTGTCTAAAATGGACTCGGCAAGTGCGAATCCAAGTTATGATTTGACTGGTCAAAATCGCGCCTTATATAGTCGTGAGAAACGGCTCTCAAACCGGCTCCCAGAGCCGTTTCCGGCTCCGAGAGCCGGCGGCTCCCGGAAGCGGCTATGAGAGCCGTTTTTGCAAACCAGCGCTAGAGCCGGTTGTGCCGGGTCTAGGGAGCCTGCATCCGGCTCCCAAGAAACCGGCTTCACGACCAGAACAACTCAATCTCACGATGAGGAAGCGGTTTGCTTCTTTGTTCAACATGAGGGCAGTCATTTGGACGTTCACCGAGACACCCGATAGGTGATTATATTGTTGAGTAGTGATAATTCACTTAATGTGAGATTGTTTGGAGCTTCTATGTTATGTTGTTCGGATGTGATTAGCAAGATGACCGCTGTGGGTAAATGTGAAGTTATATCAAAATTGATCAATAAATAAAAGCGCTAGAATGATGCCCAAGTTTTTCTGAAAATAGCAACTGTGACCTTGACCTTGATCCTACCAACCTGAAACACAATCATGTTTGAGGAATTGTCATACCCAATATAGCTGTGATGTACTACCAAAATAGGTTGATAAATGAGGCCACTAGAGCGATGACAAAAGGTGAGCTTGTATATGAGCCATGGAAATATGGTCAAAATATGTATGTCATTCAAGGGGACATAAATCTGCAATAAGGACCTGACTCAAAGTTCTGTTTCCTTCATGCACATGTTCAATGCATGTATGAACTGTGTTGCAAGTTCCAAATCCCAACACCACATACTATTGGAGGAGTTGCAGAGACAAGATCAGTACTACAAAGTGTGAAATACAGTCAAAATATGTATGATACTCACGGGGATATAATTCTGCCATAATGACCCCGATCAAAGTTCTGTTTCCTTTATGCACATGTTCAATGCATGTATGAACTGTGTTGCAAGTTCCAAATCCCTGCATCAAATACTGTAGGAGAAGTTGCGGAGACAAAAACAGTACTACATATGTGAAATATGGTCAAAATATGTATGTTATTCAAGGGGACATAATTTTGCACTAAAGACCTAAATCAAAGTTCTGTTTCCTTTATGCACATGTTCAATGCATGTCTGAACTGTGTTGCAAGTTTCAACTCCCTGCATCAAATACTGTTGGAGTTACGGAGACAAGAACAGTACTACAAAGTGTGACGGACGGACGGACAAGGGCAAAACTATATGCCCCTCCCCACTTCATGGCGGGGGCATAAAAATATTGCATGAAACAGTAACAGAAGTGTGTACGTCAGTTTTAGCATAGTTATCAATCAAAATTTCGATATATTAGAAAACCGAAAAAAATGGACTTATTTTCAGAGACTGAAAAATTCACCTACCCCTCTTGATAAAATCATGATAATATTTCAAAATTACTGTTAAAATGTCTTTATAGTACACACGTCTACATATTAATGCCAAATATTTCAACTTTTGCTGCCCAAGGAAGGTGCAATAATTTGTCGAAAAATAGGTAAATATGCACTGATACTATACAAAACTATATGCCCCTCTACACTTTGTGGCGGGGACATCTATATGCCCCTCACCACTTCATGGCGGGGGCATAAAATCAGGGGGGATTTTCGACAGAGAAAAGGTATCACTCACACTTGAAACTCTAAAACTTAGTGTTTTAGCTATAATTTAGTATCAATGAAT
>OZ022500.1:107504395-107620717 GCA_963989385.1 Ctena decussata | reverse complement strand
TGGTGATACGTCCAAGGACAATCATTCACTGGGACCTGTGAATCAAGGAAGCTAGTCCCTAGCCCTTATAAGAGAAGTAAACTTAGTAACTGAATCCTCTGTATCCTCAGCAGCAGAAATAAGTGAATCTTCCAGGGAATTCCAATCCCTGGCTTTGCCCCCCTGCCAGGGATTTGCCCTGGACCCACATGGGGCCTAAGTGGCCCCCATGACCCCTCAACTAATCTGTGCACCCCCCACCCCCAACACCTCTGGGTCTGGATCTGGCTCTGTCTTATTCGGTGTATACGGCGGAAATGTATGAAGAAAAAACTCTGATTTGTTGCATCTGACGAACACTGGAAACTATCCCTGAAAATTGTAGTGACGCATCGTCTTGGCCCGATTCCCGGGTCCAGATGTAAGTACCGGGGATTAGTAGCACTAGAAGCAAATCAAGGGGCGATCTTTATCTACTTCCGCCAGACATGCGCAGTTAGGTGAATTACAGCTGAGCGCTTTGCACGAATCCAGAGCGGTGACAGACAGCGGTCTATATTTCCTCCCTCTTGCCTTGCTTCTAAGCTACAAGGGAATTGTATAGTATAAAAGGGGTAAAAACACAATAAAATCAACAGGACACTGGACAGGTTGCATATTCATGAGTATATACCTTTAAATTTCTTCAGCAGTGGGTCGCTTACTGACATCTTCAGTCAAATACTTGTCAGAGGCAACTCGACTGGCATCAGTTACTGTTAACTTTAAGGTTTTTGTACAGCTGACGTTTATTTTTCTCAGATCGCCATATTGTATCTCGTCAAGTGACTATTCGTATGAAAACCGTGCATTACGTGCACTTGTTAGGACCCGACCCGGACGGCTGCACTTGAGTTCACTTTACTTTTTTAAGCTTAATCTTAATCCCGTTTGGGGAGGGTAGTATGAAATACATGAAAAGCAAAATTATTATAAGCGAGTTCCAGCATGCCTTCTGGAAAAAGAGACCTTCGGATCGGGACGTTAACTGGAGGCCCCCTGTGCAGGGAGAGACATCCTCTGTGCAGGTCAAAGATCCCTTCTGTAGTTACATGGCTACAAGGAGGTTCATCCTGCAAAACTGGAGTGTACTTCGTACACCTGCTCATAATCCTCGAGAGAGGGTGTAGCAGTATACAAAGAAAGAAAGAAAGAAAGACTCTCAGCTTATTACCAACCTTGAAGTAGTCAGAGATTCCATGGTACCAAGGTACTCAATTAAGGCATTTACACTCAGACACGACAACTGTATGGTCTACATAACAAGAACTTATAATATACCCACGATAAATCAGACCTAGGATTCTGATATTACAATTAGGTTTAACTCAACGTAAGGATATTACACAACGTTACAGATGAACCACGCAACCAAATCAGGACATAAAATGATAAAATGGACCTCAATAACAGTTACGACACAATGATCAAAACTCTTAAACTGATTAACTAACAGATTGTCTTACAACAGGAGAGCCAAGGTACTCAAACAGACCTTAAAAACATATATGTAATATGAAAATAGGCACTGCCTATAGGCGAGCACATCGCTCTTACAATGTGTTGGTGATATGATAAAACCTAATGCTACACAGAGAACTCTACACCAGAGTGTAGAGCTTCATGTGCCGCCAAGATGGAGGAGGCCGATTTCCGGTTAATGTCCCAATCCACCAGTGTACAACATCAACAATGAAACTCTAGCAAAGTTAGAAGTTTAGATGATTCATATATGATAATATAATTTCTATTTACAAACAACGTTATCCACACCTTACACATACACAATTATACACAGAACAGATCAGTTCATCTCGCTGGCCCGAGTATGGGGTTTGCTTTAAATCTGCAACTGATTTGCGTACATTACTCAATCAACTACAGATGGATACCAACACCGTACTCGACTCAGCGTTATGAACTGTAAGAACACAAAAATCAAGAAAAAACCCAAGCAAACATCACAGTTTAGGCCTTTTCATATAGATTGCCGGCGCCACTGATTCTGGTCACTCCCTTTCATCTCTTCAGGGACCAGTCTCTGTTGAACACATCTACCAACCTGTGGTACCACTTAGTGGAATCAGTCCACTTAAACAATATAGTGGGGCAGATATGTAACAAATTTTGGCCGAATTGTGCACTTTTTGATAAAAGCATGAAATTTGGTACATAGTTAGATTGGACCAAAATGTGAATTTTCAGGGTGGATGCCAAGCTGAATTTTGTCTATTTCGGCGGCCATCTTAGTTTATCAAAATGGCGTCTGTCTCATAGGTAAGTTTCATACTGATCAGAGCCCATTACATTTTGTTTAGACTTTGAGCTTATAAAAGCCCCCCTGTCATATGGAGGAACTCTAGAGAGTACTGTTTGCAGAAGTTCCTATTAAAATTGTGTTGGTTTATACCTGTAAACCTACTGATTATGGGTTAAGCCCACATGTGTAGATAACATATTTATATTTCCACAGAACCATATAATTTGAATGCAGAAACATTTCGTTTTGTTTCTGTCAGCCTTTCACCCTTTTTTCCCATCTTCAAATAGTGGAATAATTACAGTCTGTATGAATTTTTTATCATTTTCAACTACTGGGGGTAACGTAAATAACATTTAGTCATAAAAGTCCATTATAATACCACTTTTGAACTTTCTTCACTGTGTCTCAAAACTATTATCAATATGACATTCTTTCAGTTCTTAAGAAACGTTGCTCCTTGAGACCTCTGACACTTTAATAGTTAGGTTAAAGGTGACATGACGTGTGTTTTATACGTTACGACAAACAGGATACTGCAAACTAATAATGTTTCTAGTCATGAAAAGCTCTGAGGACAGTCACTCTTTTCTGGCATTTTATTACCTAAATTAACATTATTAATAACCTACTTGCCTAACTACTTAACTGTTTTGTCATCCTTTTAATGATGCTAGCAAACATGATGTTTATTATGAAAAATGATTAAAAAGTTAAATTAAATAAAAGAACAGAGCCATCACTGTAGAGAAAATAAAGTCCTGCCGTTGTAGGACAGCACTTTATGTAGAAGTAAAGTCAAGTGATAAGCAGTCAACAGTCAGTCTTATAAAAATACCGCCTCAAAAGCGTTAATTTAGAAGTCTAAGAGCGTCTAGTATGATATGTAATCTACAAAACATACAAGAGCTTTGTCTTACACTGTTTATTGAAAAGATGTAGCATATTAAGTGCAAACAAAAGAAAGACTGTTGATAAGAGAAATATAAACAGACATTTGAAGATTTTGGGAACAGAATGTTACATGTAAACTTGGGTTGCAGAGCACATTTACTTTAGTTAAGGTTCTATGGGTAGTATACGTTACACAAGAAATGCCATTTCTCAACTAAACCATCATGTAAAATAAAAAAATTACTGCATAATGTCAAAATACTACGAGTTTTACAACACAGCTTTAAGTTGTCTATTTTGTAATGCTCCTACCTCTGATGCCTTAAGCAGGACTTTTGGAATAAAATATCGAAACATGAACTGAAAGCTAATGATACGAGGAGTTGAGTAATGGGCTATGTGGATATTCGAAGCTGGTTTCGATAAATGTTTCCTTTTACGACAATCTTCATTCTATGCAGCAGTTTTGTTTTATTATTTTTTTCTTACCTTATCAATGCTGATATATTCAACAGTTTCTTGAGGGGTGCCTAAGTATGGGAACTTAAGTAGTTGTTATTGACAATATTTTATTTTTACAAGTAATAATAATCTGCAGTGTTCCAACTGCACAAAATGCAATGACAAATGAAAAAAAGACTACGTATATTAATCAACATCAATGTTACTACTTAGGGATTTAAAGGCAAATCTCAGTTCCTCATCTCCTAAATGGACCTGCAGTATGACTAGAAATTAAACGAGAACAAACATAACAAGTAATTTACTAATTAGTCACACCTTATATGTAGTAAGGGCGCGTTTACACGACCAAAGTTTCTATGACAAAGTAGGTTTGTCACAGAAAAAATTGCTCGTGTAATGCCAAAATATGACAATGTTTCTATGACAAATATATATGGTAAAGTTACTTCGATAAATTTAAATTTGTCCGTGTAAACGGAGAACTTTGCTAAAGATTATGTAACGAAGAACTTTACTATAAGCGTGGAAAATGTGACAAAGATTTTGTTTCGTCGCTGCAGGTAACTTTGACGAATAATATTTGGTCGTGTGAACACTGCAGCAAGTATTTCATTGCCAAAGTTTATGTGACAAAGATTCTATGGCACATTTTCTTTAACAAATAATTTGCTCCGTGTAAACGCAAAATGTTTATCATACTTTCTTTGTTAAAGTTTCTGTGACATAGAAACTTTGCTCGTGTAAACGCGCCGTAAAACGTTATGTATAGGGCAGAAACAAATAAAATAAATTATACCTATACATATCAGGGACAAACCAAATTAAATGTTATTCTAATTAATCTTTTTGCCTAGTTTGTTGTAATCATTTCGGGAAAGGGGTAAGGGAGGTGGGGGTGGGGAGTAAATAATTTATTGATGATGAAGTCCTGCTGCTTATGAAACAGTGTTCTCAATACAACTTGACAATATAAAAGAATATACTAATACAATAAATAATTTATTACAAGTTGTTTGAAAGTAGTTTTGCTGTTGTAATATTTTAGGTGTTGATAATAGTAAGCCGTAATATGCAAAGATGGTGGTGCAAAATTACCTGATCAGGAAAGCTCTAATTTCCATGTCTCACTATGAAGATTTGCACTTTTTTCATTTTCCTTACAGTAATATGCGGCAGTATAAATGACGAGAGCTACATGTATACAAACAGATAACGTTTATTACCACTCAGGTACACATTTAATGTGATATTCAACCTTAACCCTGATCAAAATATTTACTTGTCGAATGTGTCATCAAAAGGTTATTATAGTGAAGCTGCTGCAAAACTATGTTTTAAAAGAGTCAGAGCCAGAGTATGCCATTCGTAAAGATCTTTGTTTTTTTCTGTTGTACTACAGGAAATATTGAAAATCTACGTATACTACATGTATCTGAATATCTGAATATAGTTGACAGGTTAACACTTAGAGCATTGAAAGCCTAGCTGCAGTCTGAAACTGACTCTTTACAACAGTTTGCAATTTTAATTATCTGACACCACTAACAATTATATACAAACCACAACTGTGTTACTCAACGCTACCACTAAACCTACCTTCAGATACATGTTAAAAAAAACATATGATTATAGTTAAAAACATACAACGATGGTTTTCCAATATAGTAGCATCTGCTTCTGGCTACTTAAGATGAAATGCAGATCAAACTGAGGATACACTAGTTACCATTTACATGTGTATCTATTTCTCGAAGTCATTCTTCAAAATTGTATGGACTCTTACAAAAATGTTTCGTTCTAGATTCAAGTAATTTTTCAGTGCTGTATTGATTAATTCAAAAGGAGCCAATCTGTTCTCTTTAATACGTGCATAATTTGAAAATGAATAATAGTGTTAGTTCAGTAAGGGCCACATTTATCAACCATCAATTTGGTTTATTTAGATTTTTGTTGTTTGTTAGTACCTTTGCTACTGTTATGTACGTTACACATCGAATATGATTTTTTCCTTTTAAATCCTTATATAACTTTGTGCATTAAGATAAACTCAAATACATTTAAGGATTAAACTATGTTTTTTGCTTCTTTTATAAATTATGAGTTAGGCAAAATGATTTATTGTGTAGACTTAAGTAACAAGAAAAAATAACAAGTAAAAGAATTGCTATCGTCATCCAGTTAATTAGTTTTATTCACTAGAAGAAGAATTAAATCTGCAAAACAATGATATTTTGAAAGGTTTTGTTCATCAGGTGGTGAGGAATTGTGATTCACTGTATTCCATCTCCATACATTATCGATAAGTGTCATGTCTACGCCCAGGAGCATAGATCAGAAAAGCCGAATAATAGACAAGTTTGAGCACATCATGGCGAAAGTTCAGCTAAACATGTTCAGAAACACAAAACTGGTCTTTCTAATGATTTCCGATTCTGTTTATCATAAAATGCAGTTTCAGTGGCGGCCATTTTGAAATTCAAGATGGCCGCCATAAATGGAATTTTCCGGCTTGGCATCCACCTTGAAAATGCTTAGAATAGCTTTGTCTAGCATTGTGCCAAATTTCATGCTTTTATCAAAAAGTGCACAATTATTTCTCATATCTGCCCAGCTAATACACATATCCTACTGACTCAAGGTAGACTGAAGTATAGCCCGCCTCTGCTGGGCTTTTAGATATGAATCGCTACGACGTATATCGTCCTTGGCGTGACATAGCCCGCCTCTGCTAGGCTTCTGTTATCAACAGACGTCTTGAATGTCGTGCGAGGATGAGGATATCCTATGAGGAGAGGCCCAAGTCAGAACTTCTGACTTATAGGTCTGACTTGAAATGCCCTTTTGTACTGTTACAAAATCTACACACGATATTACTCCATCACGATATCACCTGCAAATTTACTGTTTTTTTCCTCTGGCTCCTTGTGCCAGATTTAAAGGGTCACTGATGAGGCTTGAATAGCCGAAACCGCGGTATGGCCCAACTTCTTACTTATGAATGTTTTCTTTGCTCTTAAAGGATCTAAACTTTTATCATTATTATACACAAGTAGCCACTCATAAAGACGCTTTGAAATCGAGAGCTTTTATACAAAATCTTGGAATTTTAAGAACCACGCTATGTAATCACGTGACCTAACTGTACTATGACAGATGCTGCTATGGTAACCGTACTGATTAATTGTAAAGGAAAATGGTGGTCACGCGCTTCGTTGTGACGGTAAGCTGGTTTATTTCTTGTCTAATTATTTCAAAATTGAAATGATTTACATCGAGCAAGTGGTATCAGTGAATAATCTGCTTTGTACTTTGACAACTGATCTGTGAATACGGTATTTAAGCGACAATCTGAAGAAATCTGCATGGGTCATGTGCTTCAGTTTGTTGACATCTCAAATATTTGTGTTTTCTCTCGACTTATTATATTATTTTTGAATGATCACATATGTATTATATAATCAATTATACTGATGTTTTGTAAAAATAATGGTATTTATTACATGAAAAGAACAGGGGACCGTTTTGCATGTTTAGTCTAATGTACTGCTTTTTGTTGTGATGAACTGCTTTTTAGGTATTACATTCCATCTACTGTACTGCTTTTCGTAAAACGATGTATCACAGCTTAGGACTTCAGACTACCGTATCGGCCTGAAAATTAAAAAAAAAAGTCAAAGTACAGTCAAACCTGTCTTAAGGGGTCACACAAATGAAAATTGGCTGCTTAAAACAAGTGACTCCTTAACACAGGTTCATTTGCACTGTAGTTTCGTTCAAGTGACCAAGTGAAGGTGGCTGCTAATACAGGTGGCGCCTTAATGGAGGTGACCACATAAGCAAGTTTGACTGTAACAGCAATTCGCCTCGACTTGAGCCTTAAAGTATGGTTAAAGATGCCTATGCTGTACTGCCTCTACAATGCTCTCCCTAATGAGCCACCGTTGCTTTATTTAAGTACTTCTTATAATGGCAGAACTGTGTGAATATTGCAGCCTATTCGTATTTTGTATGCTAGGTCTCATATCTTTCTCACTCCATATTTGCTAGAGGCAAGAATTTCTACAGGAGTTAAATTCCTGTCTATATTGTGACTGAGGCAGCCAGTGAGATACTTGGGAAGGAACGTCGCAGGAAAAAGCCCTGGGTCACCAGAGATGTTCTCGACCTCTGTGATGAGAGGAGAAATTTGAAGAAGAAGAGGTATGAAGCAGGAGGAGCAGAAGAATACAGGGAAGCAAACAAGAGGATTCAAAAGGCAGTGAAGAAAGCGAAGGAGGACTGAATAGCTAGTCAGTGCGAGGAGATTCAAACTTGCTTGAACAAAAACAACAGCAAGAAAGTATACAAGCTGGTGAAGGATCTAACTTCAGAGAAACAGGGTAGATCCACAACTATCCAGGACAAGTCTGGGAAATGCCTAACAGAGGAACAAGAGATTCTCAGCAGATGGACAGAATATTGCTCAGAACTATACAACCATGAGACTTACGGTGACAGTGCGGTTCTGGACTGCAATCAGCGCCCCCCCCCCCCCCCCCCCCCCCCAGAAGAAGATCAACAACCGATCCTTCGTGAGGAAGTTGAGATTGCAGTAGCAGCACTAAAGAATGGGAAATCTGCCGGAGTTGATAATATACCAGCAGAAATTGTTCAAGCTGGCGGGGAGACCATGATTGATGTTTTAACAAATATCTGTAACAGGATCTGGAGAACAGGAGAATGGCCTACCCCATGGACTCAGTCGCTGATTATTACGCTCCCTAAAAAAGGCAACCTACAGCTCTGCCAGAACTACAGAACCATCAGCCGCATCAGTCATTCAAGCAAAGGCATGCTGGAAGTCATCTTAAACAGGCTTAAACCACAAGCCGAAGAGATAATCGCTGAGGAACAGGCTGGGTTTCGAGCAGGAAGGAGCACCACAGAACAGATCTTCAACCTTAGATTCCTGCGTGAAAAGTATCTCCAACATCAGCAGAATCTGTACCATGTCTTCATTGATTTCAAAAAAGCCTTTGACAGGGTATGGCATGCAGCCTTATGGGCCACCATGCGGAAGTACAATATCAGTGCAAATCTAGTTCGCACCATTGAGCAGCTATACGACAAGGCTACAAGTACAGTCCTGATAAATGGCAGCACAGGAGAATGGTTCAGAACAACAGTTGGAGTAAGACAAGGATGTCTTCAGTCACTCAACCTCTTCAACATTTTACTCGAACGGATCATGTCTGATGCTCTGGAAGAACATGACGGAAAGGTAAGCATAGGCGGCAGAAACATTATCAATCTGCGGTTTGCCGATGACATAGACGCTCTAGCTGAGGAAGAGCAGGAACTAGAAGCTCTAGTTGAAAGTCTCGACCAAACCTGCACAAGGTATAAAATGGAGATCAGTGCTGAGAAGACCAAACTGATGACGAACAGCGCAGATGGCATCCAGAGGGAGATCAAGGTAAAAGGGCAGAAGCTAGGTACCGTAAGCAGCTTCAGATACATTGGAGCAGTTGTCTCAGATGATGGCTCAAAACAGAAGGTTCTCTCAAGGATTGCACAAGCCACTTCATCTCTTACCAAGCTGAAACCAATTTGGAGAGATAACAACATATCTCTTGGATCAAAGGTGAAACTTATGCGCTCCCTTGTCATTTCCATATTTCTGTATGCCTGTGAATCGTGGACCTTGACAGCAAAGTTATAGAAAAGAACGAAGGCGTTTGAGATGAGATGCTACCGAAGGTTACTGAACATTTCGTACAAGGACCATATAACCAATGAGGAGGTTCGCAGGAAAATCCAAGCAGCCATTGGAGAATATGATGAACTCCTGACGCTGGTCAAGAAACGGAAACTAAGGTGGTTTGGCCACGTCTCAAGGTCTTCTGGTTTAGCAAAGACAATTCTTCAGGGCACAGTGAAAGGAAAAAGAAGAAGAGGTGGGAAGACAATATCAAGGAGTGGACAGGAATGGATTTTGTCAGCTCAACTAGGGCAGCTGAAGACAAGGTTGAAAGGGATTGTTTTGAAGTAATCGGTGGTGCCCCAATGACCTAGTAAGGTTATGGGATAGAATAGAATAGAATAGAATTGTGAAGAAGAAGAATGTCTATTCAACTGCTATAGGTTGTGTAGCCCTTGAGCGTATACATGTACATACATGCAATACATATATAAAAAATAAACAATGTGACAGGTAGTACAATAAGCGCATAATATCACCTTAATAAATACAGACTAATATATGAGTCAATAATCGTTAATACTTAAAATTATTAATTTCTTTCCTGTGAGATATACCCCAACCTACCCTACCTAGATCTTATCTTTGCTTGGAGATTGTGCATTGCAATCCACTCAATACATACAAGGTTTTCCTACACAATAGCACATTTGCCCTTTATACAACGTTGCTTCACTATCCAGATTTGCCCTTATTTCAAGCTAAAATGTTAATCAGCAAGACAAAAGAGGGAAAACACCACCTTTTCCAGCAAGTTTTGACACAGGATGTTGACATTCAACTACGACTATCCATGAACACATGCACTAACATGTCACCCTATACTAGTACACTTACAGCAATACTTAGTACTGTAATCTGTAAATTTTAGGTATTTTGCAGTTTATTCTGTTTTATTTGAATAACTTTTGGTCATTCTGTAGTCGCAGTAACAGACTCCTGAAAACCAAAAATGCAGTTCAGTTGGATTTGTTTCATGCTAGGAAAGCAGTTCACTTTTCCCCACGCAAAATCCTACTTTTCTCATAGAATATTAATCTAGTCAAGCTAAACTCTATTTAATTTGGAAAATACACTTTCTGTCGCACCATAGGTAGACTTTTCTCTGTCTTTTTCGTTATATGTCTAGGTAAAAAGTTACTTTTTTCGTACAACAATCGTGGTAAACGACTAACCCAAACCCGTTAAATTGCAATATTCTCATTTCTTTTCCATCCATTCAAAATGACACCTCTGCTGCAAGAACCAACATATATGGTGTAATTATTTGTGCAAGAACTTCCACATTCTATATTAGAGAAGGAATTCTTCAAAATACTCACATGGTGCAAACACCGGTCTGCGGAAGTCGCCCCAATTAAGCAGTACGGTTTCCAAAGCAGCATCTGTCGTAGTACAGTTAGGTCACGTGATTACATAGCGTGAGAACTCACAAATGCCACGTTTAAAGTACGCCTCAAATCATTAATGACTAACAGTCTGGGGACTTATGGATTTCCATCACGCATATTTGTGATGGTCAGCCATAATTCTTACATTTTTCAGTCCAGCTCACTAAAATGGCAAATTAACCTACTGACAGTGTTCAGTCTGACCTGTCTACACTTAAAATTAATATTTGGTCCAGCCCTTAACTATTCTCAGTATAAACAGTCTTATTTTGGTTATGTCTGCAGAATTGTGGTCAAATTAGGCAAATATTGCCGTGCATTTGACTTGTTTTATTTCCAAGAAAAATAGTTATTTACTTTCTATTTTTTATAAAGTGTTACGATCAAAATTGTCTACAATGCTTCCTTTTTTGTAACGGATGCTAACTGTACGAGTTACTCAATGTTTTGCACCAGTTACTCGACAAAAAAGTACTTGGGGGTTTTGCCTTTGTTATGGTCAGCCATAACACCAGAAGAAACCAACGTTATGGCTTTCCATCACGTTTCATCCTTCGGACATGTAGTGACATCTTGTGGTAAAAGTTTCAGTAATTATGTTATGGTAAGCCATCATGCCAGTTCATTTAAAATGCATGGTTGACCATCACAAATATGCGTTATGGAAATCCATAAGTCCCCAGACTGACTAAGGCGTAATCATTATCTCAAATACAGTAACTGCTGCCTATAATTAATGTACCAATTTTTAGATGACTAAAACAGATAAACAGTGAGAATTTCGTCAAATGATTCTTACACCCACAAAAACTGTATGGAACGACTCAGGAACAAATTCTGAGTCTAAATGAATGTTAAAACTCGCCAAACACACATTTCTAAAAAAACGTTTTACCCCCACGCAGGAAATAGCTATAATTTTGCCTATGGCAACTCACTGTATTAAGAAACGAGTACCAATTTTAAGAGACAAAAACCACCCATTTCATGAATCATCCGTCTGGAAAACAGTGAATAGTAGCCTGATTTTCCGTAAACGTTTTATTGCCGCATTTACCTTAAATACTGTTGTATTGCTGAATGACGTTTGAAAGCACGTCAAATGTAGCTTACCTTATAACAATTAGCATCTGAAATTTCTGCCATGCAATCCATTTCGTAACACAAGAAAAATCTTTAAAAAAAAGATAAGTGCACCGGTGTTGATAATGTTGCGGTAAAATTTGGCGTGTGGCCCATCTTTAAGTCCTACGCTGTCCTGTCTAGTCAACTATTATTGGCCCAAAGTACTTTTCCAACTAAGCTATATATAACAAGAGCTGTCACCTGACAGCATAGCTCGCCTGAATAGGTGCTTGCCCATCACACAGTCACTACGGTGGTGTGGACTGCTATGCATGAAACAGAAGCTATCTCAGAAATAAGTCTTAAAATAAAATAAAATCCACATGAAATTTCAAAGTCCATGAGCTTGATGCCAAAGAACTAAGGTGTGTGTGTGTGTGTGTGGGGGGGGGGGGGGGGGGGGCTAGGATGTTTCAAAACCTTGAACTATTATCTAACATCAATCCAAATATTAGTATCACTGAGTCCATTGCGGCACTGTGAAATTATGTCTTCATAAATATAAAAATATAAAACATTAACAAAAATCTTTAAGACAAAATTCTAAGTCGATGACCTTGACTTCATGGTCATCCAGTATATAGTGTTTTGTAAAACTCAACAAGAACAGCACTGTGTAAACCTCCTTTACTCCATATAGTGCCAAAATGTCTAAGGATGAGTTGCCGAGACAAGAACTGTACTATGAACTCTCTGTGCTGATTTATTCAAAGGGACATAATTTTGCAATAACAAGATGTATGCAGAGATTGACTAAATATTTAACTTTTTATTGCAAAGGGACAATAGTTTTTTACCCTTGGTGGGGGTAGGGACAGTGTGTGTGTGTGTGTGTGTGTGTGCGGAGGGTGGGTGGGGGTGCTGGATTTATCAAACCCTGGACCATTAACTAACAATAGTACATGTACTAGTATTGACTGAATCCATTGTAGCATTGTAAAATTATGTCTTAATAAAACTTCAGCCAAAAACTTTAAGGTTAATTTCTAAGTTGATGAACCTGAAGCTGACCTTGACTTCAAAGTAACCAAAAAGGACTGGGGTAGATTTTGCAAAACACGAAACTAGTATCTAACATCAGTTCAAGCATATACAAACTCCATCCAAGCATTATGAAGAAGACTTTGAAACAACGCAAAGTTGTAAATCCATGACCTAGACCTCAAGGCCGCTGAGTGGAGTGGGGTAGTACTCTGTAAAACCTTAGACCAATATCTAACAACAGTCCTAGTATCAGCTGAATCCATCTTGGCATTGTAAAATTATAAGTCTTCCAAAACCTTTAAGACAAATTTCATAAAAACTCAGGCCAGTATGTGACATCAGTTCAAGTATAAACTAAATCCATCCACACATTATAAAACAGTATGTCATTTGAAAACTTAAAAACAATCAAATTTATGACCCAAATCTCTAAGTCCAAGACCTTGACCGTATGGTCGATGGGCAGGGTAAAGGTGGTATTCTATAAAACATTGGACCAAAACCTAATTACAGTGCTTGTACCAAAAGATATCAAAATAATGCAACCATGGATTTAGGAGATATATATGGGTCTTAAAAAACTTTAACTAAAATACCCAATCCGAAAAACCCTAATTTTCTAAGACCATGACCTTGACATCAAGGTCGCTGAGCAAGGTCATGGTGGTACTTCGTAAAATTTTGGACCAATATCTAACTACAGTGCGAGTATCAAAAGAATCCATCAAGGAGTTAGGGAGATATGGGTTTTTAAAAAACTTAAACCAAAACATCCAATCCGAAAACCCCCAATCTTCTAAGTTCATGACCTTGATATCAAGGTCAGTGGGCAAGATCATGGTGGTACTCTGTAAAACTTTGGACCAATATCTAACTATAGTGCAAGCATCAAAAGAATCCATCGAGGGGGTAGAGAGATATGGGTCTTTAAAAACTTTAACCAAAACATCCAATCCGGACGCAATCGCGGACGCCGACGCCAGAGTGACAACAATAGCTCTTCATGAACTTTCGTTCAGGCGAGCTAAAAAGAAAGCACCTTTCAATAAGGAAAATTATAAGCTATAAACGAATTCATAAGCCTTGGAAAACTTTTACAGAAGAGCCCTCTAGCAACATTTCTGCCAAATTATTTTAAATCTGCCCAGTGATTTTGAGAATAGGTTTGACTATTTTGCCTATCATTTACTATTTTGTAGCTAAAGCAACAATTCTGATTGGATTCCATATATTTGAACATCTTTCAGTCAATACCACCCAAGAATCATTTCGGTGAAAAATTATTAAATTCACTCAGTGGTTTAGGTGTATATGTCACGTTTGAAACAGACAGACGACGACGGAAAGCTGGCCATACAAAAAGTTCAATGAGTACCTCGTGCTCAGGTGAGCTAAAAATAAAAGTGGTTGCAAGAGGGTTCATTTGGGTATTCGGAGGGTCAAGTCAGGTAAATCTGGACAGCAGGTAAATTCGGACAGTGACATTGGTTCCTTTATATGTCAGTTGTTTGGCATTAAAACAAAAATAACTGGACAAACAGTGAAAATCCTGATGAGACAGCTCATTATGGGCCGTCTCATCTGGATTTTCACTGTTTGCAGTGGTATGTCCGAATTTTCTAGCTGTCCGAAGTTACCCGACTCTACCCCTATGATGCCTGTCATATTACACCTAACAGCCTACGTCACCAGCAAGTGACGTATTTTCGAAATTACACCATTTCGATTGGTCCAGTTTTCGGAATTTTCCCATAAATCTTGTAAATTTCAAAATCTTCGAAAAGCCACTGGGTGCACCAAATACGGCAATGAAAGGACAATCTTACTACATGGAAGTCGGCATTTGACATTCAGTTGATTTTGCAACCAGTTTGACCAAATATGGCTCAACCTACATTGTGATGTGTTTAGTCAAAGTATCTGCGAATTCTATAACATTTTATGGAGTCACTTTCATGTTGAAATATTGCCCTTTTTAGAATGAATTTGGTGCATGCAGTCTTTTCTCGAAAAGTTATCAACATTTAGAGTAATGTTGGTCTATTCCGAATAGATGATTGTCCGAATAGATGTTATTTGATCAACTAGTGACGCGTCGGATGACGTAGGCTGTTGCGTACTGTGTTTTACAGCTTCGTCTTGATCGTTTCCCGTGACGACAGTCTCTGTGAATGTGATGCTCATCGAAGTGCTTCGGTATATTTCTAGTGAGGATGTTTTCCCACACATAGCAGCATGTATACGTAGAATCTGGTCAATATTATTACTTTGACGCTAGAGTCTTCTAACATTTCCTGATTATACCTGCCACATTGTACATTCTTGTCTTGTCGAGGCTTTTTTTGGAAAATCGTGACAAGGCATGCATGGTACAATTTTTTTTAATATCCTAGCTAGTAGCAAGTCAGGCTTGAAATCTTTACTTGGAGAAGCTTCATTACATTCACTTTTAGTTTGTATGATAAGTAGGTTATAGGTCTTATACAAATTTTAAGAACAGGTCTGATGCGTAACCGACAAGTCCACTTTTTGCTAAGGCTGGCTGCCCATTTTAGCACAATTTAAACTTATTCTGCTACAGCTGACTGCTTATTGATATAGTACCTTATCATGGCAGCTTTAATATTCACAGAAACCATCTCTGCAGCAGCTGCCATTGTAGACCTTAATTAAGTTGATTTTACCTTTACTGATTTGACTGTCATCAATTTGGCACAAAGGTGCTGGAAGAATGGGAAATACTACTGCAGTCCATGAACAGTCTGGCCTTGGTCTACAGTATTTGCTCAGACATTCCTGTGTCAATATTTAGTGAGGTGGTGACGTTTTAAAGATCATATTTGAAATATGTTTGCTTGTAAGACCAAATTCATACCTGTGTTTACATTTCTCTTTGAGTGAAAATCCAAGTATATGCATGTACATGGTAAACAGTAAACTAAATAAGATGAAGAGGGAAATATATCAAAATCCAATTATGTCTATGCTAAGAGATATATTAATAAGCATCAGTTCTGGAAAGCCTAAACTGCCATGGTAAAAGCCAGTCATCAAGTTATTATAGTTTGAAAACTGTTTCTCAAGACCTTATATTGCTTGTATGCCGTTTATTCAAGGTTTTCCGAATAGCTGTTTTTAGGTGCAGTTTCCACAAATATCTAGTTTTAGTTACGAAACCAGTTCAAATATTTCAACAGCAGAGTATTAGCATTCGAATCATGAAGTTCAGAATTTGGCCTTTTCCAGGCTTTCATTTTAAGGAGTCATAGGATGGCTTCTAAGCATGTATTTGCGCACAACTAGCCAGGTCAATAAATTCGATAATACAGGAGTACACATGCAAGATTGATAATACAGGAGTACACATGCAAGATTCTATTTATCATACGACACTAAAATCGCATTTTATGAGCTAATTTTTAAATAAAACGTAACGATTTTGCCAGGAGTAAACGCGACGTTTTTTATAGGCGTCAACGCAACGATACGACGTAATTTGCATAGAAATGAGAGGCGGAAAGTGAGAAGTCAATAATGGTCTTTCATAGAAAACATTATTATTTTTTATTTCATTTATCCAGTTTTTAATTGTTTTTTAGACAATCAGACAAGCATCAACCAGCAAAGAGAGTCTGGAAGACAAGAATGAAAAGAAAAAGAAAATCAAGCCAGAAGATGTTACGAGAGCTCAGTATGAGGTTTTGCAACTCCAGAAAAAGAAATTCGGTCATCAAATAAGATATTTTGCACTTTTAAGTATCAAGCTAATGAAAGAACTTGATTCTTAGTATTCCGACTAAGATCAGCTTACACATGCGTTGATGCTAAGATACAGCTTATGGTAAATGGATACACCTCCATATGACTTCCTGTTTGCTTCTCCGGAAGAAAAAGTCTTCCAAAAGGGTTTACATTCTAAGGAAAGAATTTCCTTGTAGAAGAGCAAATTCTTTCGTTACAGAGCTGAGACTGTTTGAGAAGGGAGGTGCACATACTCACCGTAAGTTTGAAGTTGTAAATCAGTCGTCTGCAGGAATAGGAAAGAGATTGGTACAGTGGACTCGACAGTATCGGATCATCGACAGTATCGGATCACCCTTATGTTATCACCCATTTTCCTCACAAATGAAGCAAATATTTTTCACCATTATATTACATTCTTCGAGTTAAACCAATGGCAAAGTGCAGGGTGAAAAATTCAATCGAAATGTGCGGCTAAGAAACAAATCAGAGTTGTTGAAATGCTTGACCCCTCTTCAGCGGCGCTTGCATTTTGTCTGTTGCTCGTTACTCCCAAAACAAATTTCGGTTGTTTACACAATTTTATAATTAGACGATTGAAACCGATTCTGCTTTGTAATAAGTCCTGGCATCCCTCAAATTGCAGACAGTCATTATTTTCGTGACCTACCAGTATTTGATGAAGCTAGAGACTTGAAAAGTTGGACACCAATGTGCGACAGTAACGGATCATTTTATAAGTTGAACTGAAATACAGGCATTAGCTGGAAAACTTTATGTCAAATGCAGGCCAGATGCTGAAAGTAAGTCATAAATCAACTACCTGAATGACTACCGTGTCTTCTTTCAAAAAATAAAGAATAATACAATATCCTTTTTGTAAAATATCCCCCCATCTCACGCCCGACACACTACCGTCTGATAATGACGGTTGTGCGTAGCACATCTAAGCTTCCACTAAACATTTTGAAGAAGCAATCGACATCAGCTCGTATGTTTGTGAACTCATTAATGTTTTGCGTTCATCAGCTGGACATTTGTACACTGTGTAGACTCAGATTAATGCAGCAGAACTCGTTGAATGACCATGTAGTGTTTATACTCGTTTGCATTGATATTCCAGTGTGTAGACTCAGATTAATGCAGCAGAACTCGTTGAATGACCATGTAGTGTTTATACTCGTTTGCATTGATATTCCAGTGCTAAGGCGGAAAATCACCATAAACTTGATCCTGATCAGACGCTACGGTCTTATCAGGGTGTATTCTTTGCGAAGTCAGATTATGGTCTATACTGTTTGAGTAGTTCCGTGCTAAAGGAGCGCAGGGGATAATTGAGTTAAGAATTATTGACATGCATTATTAATGCTTGTACATTTGTACATATTCAACTGTTAGCTAACGTTGCTGGTGACGGGCCATGTGAAAAATATCGTTGAAAGGCCGTAAAAGTTTCCTCTCAGAGTTAAATAGGTCGAGCTGTTTATGTAGCCAAATTATTGAAGCTAAGAAGTTTGGCAGAACGCCTCGGAGGAACTCTTACAAAATATTATCATACTGTCGCAACTGATTCGCTACTGTCGTAAGACCCTCATGTAAGTCTGGATAGGTTATCTGCCCTTAAAGGAATAAATTTCGTAAATATTCTGACATGGATAGATAGAAGGGATATTGTGCAATTGTTATGTGTAATAACATACATAATGTTAGCATTCATATACAACAAAACAGGAGTTTTATTGAACTTGATCCGATACTGTCGAGTCCACTGTAGATGGTCTTTAGCCCAGACAAGTGTGAACATATCCGCACCGTGAGCAAGTATACAATACTGAATGTTAAAAGAGAGTACAAGTACAATGAATCCACTAATGACAATACGCTATCCTGGAAAAACATGTTGATGTGGTGACGTAAAGGCCAACCTAGACAAGAGCTTCTTGAACCTTAAAGGCGCTATAGCTCTATCAGCATGAAATATTTCATCGCGAGGTATCGCTGCAAACTTCTCACTACACGCCATTAATTATTATCGTGATTGGCCAGCTTTGATAAATCAAAAACGTCCTTGAGTTTACATGTACCATAAAATAGATTTTCGATTTCACAAGCTTTATTTCATGGTAAAAACACAAGGTACAGGAGATAAAGATACACGGTACAGGCGTTTAACAGTTGATAAAAATACAATGTACAAAATATTTAGCAAGGATCCCATTGATTGTGCCGCGGTTGCATTATTTCATTGCTTAACGGGAAACAAGAGACGAAAATCGTATTTTTATGTAGAGACTTATCATTTTTCTAAAATACCTTATTCGTTCTTTTCCGCCAGTTATATGATACAAAAAGCACATCAACCGAAATATTTTCATTAATTCTGAAGGCTGTACAGGTTTCAAAATGATTTCTATTTTGACGGTTTTTACCACTGGTAAGACTATGGAGACAGAAGTCTCTACTAGAGACAGAAGTCTGTGACCTTTTACATAATTTTTTTGTTTTGCTTTGTATAAGTCGAGAAATAAATTGGCAAAGACTGTATGAGCAGCGACGCCACAAAACAACAAAAAGGCAATTGCATCCTGCGAGGACTGAGATCAGCCTGAGCTGCCACCCAGTCTGATCAGAGTCTTTACTGTAGGGGATCAGAGTCTTTACTGTAGGGTAGATAAAGGTCTATGCTAGCTCCATGCGGACAGCGAAGACTCTGATCAGACAGGATGCCCAGGCTGATCAGAGTCTTTGTCGGGCGCACATGCCACTTTGTTGGTTTTGTTGTGTCGCGGCTCGTGTAGTTTTTAAAACATCCAAGTACTTAAAATACGCTGACAAATTCCACTTTGGGTGACAAGTGATTTTCCTGTACACCAGTAACTGAAAAGGAAATATTACGGTAACAGTTACCGCCATTGTCTCCGGTCAAAATGTAAAAAAAAGTGCACCGGTGTTGATAAAGTTTCGGCTAAAATTTGGCGTGCGGCCCATCTTTTATTTATTCTCTGTCCTGTCTAGTCAACTATTATTGGCCCAAAGTACTTTTCCAACTGAGCTAAAGAAGGCATATTTTATATTTACTTCTTTATAGAAAGAAAGCTCCTTTCAATAAGGAAAATTATAGGCCATACAAAAACGTTTTCATAAGCCTTGGGAAACTTTTACAGAAGATCAACATTTCTACCAAATCATTTTAAATCTGCCCAAAGGTTTTTGAGAATAGGTTCGTCTATTTTGCCTATCATTTTCTATTTTGTTGCTATAGTTATTATGGCTAATAGGTGTTAAGAAAATCTGTTTTTTACCTAATGTTGATAGCGCACGCGCTAGTCACCTGTTAGCATGACGGGGCTCTTATAGTTGCGATCTTTGTATGCCACTGGACACATGACGTTGAGTCGACATTGAATCAACGTTGATTCAACGTCATGACGTTCACCCAACGTTGATCCAGTGATTATTCATAGTCTTGTGCCTGCAGGGATATATTATTTGCTATATCGATGTAAAAATGTGCAATCCTATACTCCAAATGTTCTATATATGTACGTTATATGAGTTTTTGGTTGGTTGGTTGGTTGATTTAATGCTTAACGTCCACGGTAAACAGCTAAGGTCATGTCGGGACGGTCAGTTAACCTAACCACACTATTCCTGGGCAGGCTTAGACCTCCTAAGCGGTTAACCAGTACTTAGTGCACATACTGTCGCCAGTAACTGACAACTGACCTTCTTGAATCAGCGGAAGGACAAACGAAAGTATGTGGCCAGACCGAGTTTCGAACCCAGGACCTCTGACTTATGAGTCAGGTGCCCTACCGATTGCGCTACGCGGCCCGGCTGATTATTTGGTGTTTTATGTATATATGTATTGTTGTTATAACTCGCTTTCACCATGTCCATATCTATTCACTGTAATTGTTTATCTTTATATCCTCATATGTCTGTAATGACCTGAGTGAAATAAAGTATATGTTCTGTTCTGTTCTGAACAATTCTGATTGGATTACATATCTTTGAACATCTTTCAGTCAGTACCACCCAAGAATTATTCCAGTGAAAAGTGATTAAACTGGCCCAGAGGTTTAGATGACAATGTCACGCTTTAAACAGACGTTGGTCATACAAAAAGTTCACTGAGTACTTCGTGCTCAAAAAGTGGTTACATGAGTGTTCATTTGGGTATTCGGATGTGTACCGAATACTGTTTGATGTGACTCCTTCAGGTGTAACTACCCATCTGCAATTCGTGTGGAAAGAAATAGGGTCAAGTCAGGTCGATTCGGACAGCAGGTACATTCTGACAATGATACTGTTTCTTTTATATGTCAGTTGTTTGGCATTAAAACAAAAAATAACTGGGAAACAGTGAAGATCCTGATGAGACGGCGCATCATGATGAGCCGTCTCATCTGGATTTTCACTGTTTGCAATATGTCCGAATTTACCCGCTGTCCGAAGTTAATCGACTCTACCCTAATCCTTTCAAGTATGATTACTGTCCGGTTTAAGAGCGTTAGAAATGTCTAGCATTGTGGTCATGTTGAAGCTTTCTTTGAGGGCCTAACACAAATTCTACGGCCGACATATTGTGCTTCGCAGCTTCGTCTTGACCGTTTCCCGTGACGACAGTCTCTGTGAATGTGATGCCTATCGAAGTGCTTCGGTATATTTCTAGTGAGGATGTTTTCCCATACCTTGCAGCATGTATACGTAGAATCTGGTTAATATTATTACTTTGTCGCTACTTCTCACCTTTCCTCATTATAGCTGCCACATAGCACATTCTCTAGTCTTGTCGAGGCTTTTCTGGAAAATCACGACAAGGCATGCATGGTACATTTTTTCTTTAATATCCTAGGTAGTAGCAAGTCAGGCTTGAACTCTTTACATGGTGAAGCTTCATTACATTCACTTTTAGTTAGGATAATAAGTAGAGTAGTGTTGCTAATATCAATTGACCCAATTATATTATTATGACGTCTATTATGGGTCAAAATGCAAGCATGCATAAATAGAGGATCTTACATGAGTGCTCTTGCATCTCATCAGTTTTCCCCAAAGAGTTTAATAAATTCGATAATACAGGAGTACACATTCAAGATTCTATTTATCATACGACACTAAAATCACATTTTATGAGCTAACATTTAACTAAAACGTCACGACTTTGCCATGAGAAAACGCGACGTTTTTATTGGCGTCAACGCATATAAAATTACGACGTAATTTGCATATAAATGAGAGGCGGGAAGTGAGAAGTCAATAATGGTCTTTCATAGAAAACATCATTTTCATTTCATTTATCCATTTTTTTTTCAGACAAGCATCAACCAGCAAAGAGATTCTGGAAGACATTAATGAAAAGAAAAAGAAAGTCAAGCCAGAAGATGTTACGAGAGCTCAGTATGAGGATTTGCAACTCCAGAAAAAGAAACTCAGTCATCAAATAAAATATTTTGAACTTTTAAACATCAAGCTAATAGAAGAGCTTGATTCTGAATTATTCAGACTAAGATCAGCTTGCACATGCGTTGATGCTAAGATACAGTTTATGGTAAATGGATACACCTCCATAATTTTCCGCCATTTTTACAAACGGGGCAACCGTTTGCTTCTCCGGAAGAAAAAGTCTACCAAAAGGGTTTACACTCTAAGGAAAGAATTTCCTTGTAGAAGAGCAAATTCTTTTGTTACAGAGCTGAGACCGTCTGAGAAGTGAGGCAAAATATAATGGCAGAGTTGCCCCTTCTAAAAGTGTACACGCTCACCATCAGTTTGAAGATGTAAATCAATCGTCTGCAGGAATAGGAAAGAGATTGGTAGATGGTCTTTAACCCAGACAAGTGTGAACATATCCGCACCACGAGCAAGTATACAATACTGGATGCTAAAGGGGACTACAAGTACAATGTAATCACCAATGATAATACACTATTCTGGAACAACAC
Source organism: Ctena decussata (assembly GCA_963989385.1). Classification (NCBI taxonomy): domain Eukaryota; kingdom Metazoa; phylum Mollusca; class Bivalvia; order Lucinida; family Lucinidae; genus Ctena; species Ctena decussata. Next base: position 107,598,151 of record OZ022500.1, on the reverse strand, counting down.
GTTGATGTGGTGGCGAAAGGGCCAACCAGACAAGAGCTTCCTTGAACCCTAATTAGCCTCCAGTAGAGTCAGAAGTCGGTGACCTTTTTTCTATATTTTTTGTTTTGTTTTGTTTTGTAAAAGCCGAGAAATAAATTATTGGCAAAGACTGTATGAGCCGCGACACCACAAAAACCAACAAAGTGGCACTTGGGCCCTGCGAAGACTCCGATCAACCTGAGCCGCCACCCAGTCTGATCAGAGTCTTAACTGTGTGCTTGAAGAATAAATAAGGGTCTAAGCTAGCTCCATGCGGACAGCGGAGATTTATCAGACTGGGCGTATGCCCAGGCTGAATTGAGTCTTTGTCGGGCGCACATGCCACTTGTCAGTTTTGTCGGGGCTCTTGAAGTCTTTAAAACGTCCAAGTACTTAAAATATGCTAACAAATGCCACTTTTGGAGACAAGTGGTGTTTCTGTACACGCATATCTGAAAAGGAAATATTACCACAATTGTCTCGGGTTTAAATGTCAAAAAATGCACCGGTGTTGATAATGTTTCGGCTAAAATTCGGCGTGTGGCTTATCTTTTATTCACACTCTGTCCTGTCTTGTCAACTATTATTGGCCCAAAGTACTTTTGTAACTAAGCTAACGAAGGCATAGACTATATATGCCTTTATATAAAAAGAAAGCTCTTTTCAATAAGGAAAATCATAGGCCATACACGAATTCATAAGCCTTGAGAAACTTTTACAGAAGAGCACCGTAGCAACATTCCTGCCAAATTATTCTAAATCTGCCCAGTGTTTGTGAGAATAGGTTGGACAATTTTGCCCATCATTTTCTTCTTGTTGCTATAACAACAATTCTGATGTTGGATTCCATATCTTTGAACATCTTTCAAAAATCACTCCGATGAAAAGTGATTAAATTGGCCCAGTGGTTTAGGTGGATATGTCACATGTCTTAAACAGACAGACAGCGACAGAAGGAATTAAAAGCTAAAGAAGTCCCTTCATGAACAGAGAATACATTAATTTTGAAAGATGGAACAAAGGCCATACTTAGAAGTTTCGTATACTGGTAACGAAAGCCAGAGAAAGCATACTGTTAAAAGATAACTTTTTATTATAATTTTACTTCACTGCAGCTGGTGCTGTGCCGTGTGGCGGCCGTAAAACATCTCTTCGTACATCATCCATATTGCAGATTATATTTCAGTTTTGTCCTTTGTAATCAGAGGATATACTCTGAGGAATCAGAATTGTTTTATTGGTTAGACTCATATTCTAAACCATCGCTTTTATTCATTATGACCCTTTTCGATACTAATTAGTCTTTGAATCGACTGCCTTATTAAAATTTAGAAATCAGAGTAAACAATGTTTTATTCAGTATACTGTACACATGAATATAAATATAACAATCTTTACATGACATAGCAATGTACACTAAGATGAAAGGGATACAGAAGTAAGTCATTGACATATAAAATAGGTCTCCAAAACCATACATACAGTCATTTTTACTTTCAGTAGGCTTTACATGTCAATTAACAATGCAGTATAATGAACTTTATGAAATACACAAAAAGAGAGAAAAAGTGAAAAAAGAAAAACAAATTAGTATGAGAAACAACTGGATATAGCATAGGTTCATACAAGCTAAGAAAAGAAATATGTCTATGAGAAAAGTAGGAAATACGACAGAAAAAGAATAAGATATAGAAAACAGAAAGACACAGTATCAATTGTTTGTGAAGCCATTTCAACTACACAGTTGCATGTAGTCTACGGAGTAACAGACAAACGTTTTCACAATATTGAAACATTTATTTACACATTAAACAGTATTTCACTCATGCACTAAGGAATAACGGACAAATTCAACAATAACAGTAACAGGTTCAACGAAAGGAAAAGGAAAGGGTTGTTTCTGTTTAATTTCGCCATGCAATTTCAAATCGCTTTGTTTTTACCAAAAAATCTTGCACTGCTAAGAATATTTGTCGGTGTTCAATTTCATAAAGTTGTTCGCTGCCAAAACACAGTATATTAAGAGTAGGCTAACAAATATGAATAATTCTATTAAAGAGGTCTTGCCTTAAATTATGAAAACGCGAACAACTGAATAGAAAATGATTAGTATCCTCTATTGCACGATAGACACATAACGGACTTTCGACTATACTTTTGGAGAAGGGATGTTTCTTAAGAGAACTGCAGTTTGTTCTTAAACGTGAGTGGTAAATCTGCCAAAGTCTCTTACCAGCAAAGTAATATGAAGTGTTTTTCGTAATATCTGAATTTAACTCATTCTTAAAGGTAGTTATGCTCGGTAGATTACGTATCTTATAAGTTCGGGAAATTCATTACAGTTTACTGCAGAAGGTAAGAAAGAATTATAGTGAAGCTGAGTGTTTGTGTGAACTGTAAGTAGATTTGTAGAATTCCGCAGCTAATAATTAACAGTATTCCCAACACTTAACGGCACTAAATACGACAAATAATTAGGAGATATATCATGTTGCATTTTATAAAACAGAAAGAATTTATGTTTTTCCTTCGATTTAAGAGCGTTTCCCAACCAGTCTTAAAGAGCGTTTCCCAACCAGTCTCATTTGTCAGAAAATTTACCGACACTAATTTTGTGACTCCCGTAACAGTACGTGCTGCTTCAATTATGACTTTTATAAGTTCATTTAATTCATACTGAGTACAATTATACCATTAGAAATTACGGTAGGATCTTCTTTGGCTTTCGTATTTAGATCATGTCAGAGTCACCGATGAGGCTTGAGTAGCCGAAACGTCGAAGTATGGCCCGTGTTCGGTCTTTTGAAAATATACTCAACTCTTGAAGGAACACCTCGTTTGGATATGCAAATAAGACCACATACTCTTAGCTCCTCCTACTTGGAAAATCACAAATAGAGTACTTAATGTTACGCTGTAGACAAATAAACATATAAAAACCAGCTTGGTTGTCTTAACTAAAATATTAAATAAACAATACACACTTTTAGGTTTCAATTTTATTGTTAAAACCACAACTTTCAACATTATGTTTCTTTCATTATTATTGACATTCAGTTTGACCGTTATGACACATTACCATAAAAGTTATTGATATGGTGAATGAGTATTTCATAGATGCGAACCTGTTGCCTTTTGCCTCCATCTTTACGGGTTTGTGGGGGTGGGGGAGTCAGTCCATTCCTTTACTTAAGATTAGACCCCAATTTGGAAGAGCTTCGTCGTACGGGAGCAAACAGAAAATCACAAAAAGTGTCGCTCAGTGTCAAAATCGAGGACAGCATGGAGTTGTGCCCATATAAGAAAAGTGTTCCAATACTTCGGTACTATTTTGACCAATCTTTTACAGATGGTCAAGACCTGATCCGAACAGCCAGCTGCATTTTAATCCATATTTTCTCATCGTATATAGTACTGAATTCCCACGGTTGTCAGTTAGTGTTTAAACAGTCAGCATGATAAGTTTAGGATTGCTGTTGTTTACAGGTATTGTGGCATCTCTGCCCCTTAATCAGGATATTTCAGAAGAGGTAGGTATTGAACCTATCAACTGTTTACGTTTGATGGCAGAGAAACTGTTGTGGAAAACAGCTGCCTATCTGGTGCAATCTCGTTAGAATGGCCTAAAATGGAAAATGGGACAACTGAAGCGATGTCACTACAGCAATTTCACTGATAAACAGTTGGTCTTATCACTGGCTATTGCATGGCATCTCTCCTGTTACAAGCCTCATACACTAAGAATGTCTGTTACCATAAATGTGCTATTTTGTTTTATCGCTGTTTTCACATTTTTATGTCGGTGTCTGGGATGGAATGTGTTTTGTCACAGTGAACTTTCCTGGGATCTTTGATCGATGCATGGGTTCACTTACAGGGAGGGATGTTGATGGAGGGAGGGTAGGGGGTGGGGCAACTCAACCATTTCATTTTGCTTCCCTTCTAAGTAGGGATCAACTCTTGGAGGAAATAAGTTTTACTCCTCCAAATTCTTTTCCTTAAGAGCAGACTTTTTGGAAGAGTTTTATTGACCCCGGAAGCAAACAGGAAGTTACAAAAGTTTCCCCCCTTTGTAAACATGGCGTAAAAACACTGATGTGTAGACTGTCTTCTGGAAACTCATTACGATTGCCTACAACTGATTGATTGTTTTGGATTTCACGGCCCTTTGAGACAGTATTTCAGTCTATATCGGGCCGTCTCCCAGAGAGAGGGAGAAAGAAAGAAATGATGGATGAGAGAAAAAATGTCCAAACAACCCCCACCCACATCTTGTGACAGCACAGTAGGCCCTTGTCCTACAATGTTCCAAATCAGTAGGGCGCCCCGGCACTTGAAGTTATACACAGCACCTTCGCACCACCCAACCACCCCAGAGAATTGCCTACAAATGAGGAAGTTCAAAGCAATTACACTATATGAGTTGTATAGATTGTCAAACTGCCTTAATATTGGCCAATCCTTGATAGTTCTTTCGCAGGAATTCTAGTTCTTTCGCAGGAATTCCTCTTAGTTATACAAAGTGGGCATGTTGGGAATTATTACTTGGGTAAACCCAAGTAGTACTCAGGTATTCCGCGGGTGATTCGAAGATATGTGTCAACATATCTTCGAATTGCCAGAGGAATACCTGGGGTATTTCGCAGGTGATTCGAAGATATGTGTCAACATATCTTCGAATTGTCAGAGGAATACCAGGGTATTCAGTACTCAGGTATTTCGCGGGCGATTCGAAGATATGTGTCAACACATCTTCGAATTGCCAGAGGAATACCTGGGTATTCAGTACTCAGGTATTCCTTGGGCGATTCGAAGATATGTGTCAACATATCTTCGAATTGTCAGAGGAATACCAGGGTATTCAGTACACAGGTATTTCGCGGGCGATTCGAAGATATGTGTCAACAAATCTTCGAATTGCCAGAGGAATACCTGGGTATTCAGTACTCAGGTATTCCTTGGGCGATTCGAAAATATGTGTCAACATATCCTCGAATTGTCAGAGGAATACCTGGGAATTCAGTACTTAGGTATTTCGCGGGGGATTCGAAGATAAGGGTCAACATATCTTCGAATTGTCAGAGGAATACCTGTGTATTCAGTACTCAGGTATTTCGCGGGCGATTCGAAGATATGTGTCAACGTATCTACGAATTGTCAGAGGAATACCTGTGTATTCAGTACTCAGGATTCCGCGGGCGATTTGAAGAGGTGTTGACATATATCTTCGAATAGCCCGAGTAATACCTGGGTAATACTCTGGTCGACGCAAGTAATTATGCCGAACATGCCCACTAAGTATAACTAATTGTATCAGTAACCTAGACTGGGTTGCCTGTCCCTGACAAAATACTTAAACCTGAAGCCCTCTAACGGCAAAAAGTGTCAAAGGGAAGGAACTAGTCTATCTGTAACTGCGAATGTTCTGTTTTGTTTTGTCCTGTTTCACTTTTTTCAATGTCTTGTGTAAAATGCGCTCTATTGGTGTTGCATCATCTACATGCCAAGTCTTATAAGCAGTAGCCTACTAACTACATTTAATTGCTGGGATTACTGATCCATGTGATAATAACAGCTGTTCAGATCATTGCTCGTGATCAACAGAGGGGATGGAGGTGGAGTGCGGGGTATGGGGAGGGAGGAAACTAAATTTGTATACCTTATTGACTGAACAGCGCATTTAAAGTATGCATAGGAGGAAATTTTATAACCAGTTGACGTACAACTGACCTGAAAAATGGGGCCTATTTCAGCTGCATGTCTGTACCTTGTTTTTACTATACGAAACTAGCACCTCCCCATTTTACACACACACACAGACATACACGAAGTTAGCACCTCCCTTTTTTCACACGTGAAAGAGGGGGAGGTGCTAACTTCATATAGTAAAAATAAGGTGTGACACACGCGTGCAGAAAATTGTGTCTAAAGCTATTTATACATTTAATCAAAATTTCTGTCAATAGGATGAGGCAGTCCTTGTCTCATATTGGTCATACACTGTCAGAAATTTTGAATATTTAAATATGCTATTAGCAATAATTAAATTGATAGAAAATACGATATGGAAACGTCTGTAAAACTGATATTTTATTTAATTTCAGATTTATCTTGCTATTCCGGAAGGTAAGACTTTTATACGTCTACAGCTAAGGCAACTTTAAGTTGATATGATTTCTGAAATTTCAGTGAAGTTTTAATATATATACTTAGCAAAAATAAAAACTTGACAGTCGCTATTTTTCATCCTATGGTAGTCAAGATAAAGCGAGGCATAAAAATTCTTTTAATTTAAGAAAAAGTAATCATTTGGTAATATCATAGTCTCACAAGATTCAAGATTCTTTAGATACAGCAATAGTAAGGCTATTGTAAATGACACAGGGGTCCTTTCTGTTTTCTATGCTCAAAACCATACAATTACCGAATTTAAGATTGTTAAAGTCTGCTTAAATGATCAAAAAATCTGTTGGCAATGCCTTTCCATTATCAAACCCAATCTGTATAGACTTATAAGCTAAATTTACGCCAATGCACGGTCGACTAGGAGGCCGTGAGGACCAGGCGAAAAACCTCAGCCTTCGCTATTATGAAGTCTGAAATTCAGTTTCAATGGAATTTCCATTACACTTTAAAGTCTTTACGGCAGTTTAAAAATGGCTTTCAAATAAATTTTGTAATAAAGACATTAATTTGCAAGACAATCAAACAAATCTCCAAGAGAATAATCAAAAAGACACACTGGTAGAAAAAATATGGCATCTCAAAAATCTCTATATGTTTAATTCAAAGGGAGATAATCTGAAAGTTTTGAATCTTTAAACGTTATTTTTAGGCTGTGATTATAATTAACATAAACGTTTAAAGTGCTTTATGTGCGTACTGGAACTACTGTTTATTGTATACAAGAAAACTTTCCTCTGCGCATGCACAGATTTAAGGTCCTGTCTGAATTATTAAAATAGGCATAAGTTAGATAACTCCAGACAGGACGAAAATATACAAACAATTTTTCATGATTTAAGTAAACAGACGTCTGTCTAGCTCAAACAAATCCATATATACCTTACATATTCGCTAGGTTGGCTAGAATTAGGAAATAGAAACCGTCAAGTTTTTATTTTTGTTCAGTATATTTATTGCTTAGGGCTTTGCTATGCTGTAGTATTCGTATACGTTACACACTTATGTTTTAACTTTGACCGGGCGTGACAAAAATGAGTATGGCAATCATTGTCAAAAAGGCTCAGTCTACTGGTAAATTCGGAGCTGAGTGAATACGAGAAGTTCGTGCAAAATGCTCTGAGCAGCATTTGCACGAACTTCTCTTATTCACTCAGCTCCGACATCAAAATGTATCAGTGAGCTGGCGTGTTTTATAACAGCTGAACGATCAGCTATTCAAAACCATGAATGCAGTCTCCACTAGGTCAGTCTTAAAATGTCGGAGTATAACTGCCGTCTGTGGTATAATTTGGCTATACGTGTTTCCTTCAGTGTTTTTCTTCTTGTCTTTTCTTGTCTTTTTGTTTGTTTGTTTGTTTTAATGATTCGCATACTGGTGATTCTACTAACAAAATACACATAGACAAGAATGCCGTAAAAAGGATTTGCTAGATTAAACAACAAACAAAATGTTAAAGCTAGTGTACCGCTTGTAAAAAGGATTTGCTCGACAAAATGTTAAAGCTAGTGTACAGCTATCTTGTTTTTGTGTCTGTCTTCAGTCGGCATGTATATCCGGACTGGATATTGTTATTATTCGAGAATATTCTCTACCCTGAAAAAGGTTACCATCATTTCACAATAACTTTATTTTTCTGCAGCTTCGCATTCGCAAAGTTGTGCAACACTAAGGTGTATGGATCATGACATATACAGCGCCCCACCCCCTCCACACCTCCCCTTCTCAGTGGGGATAAACCCTTAGCGGAAAGAGATCTCCTATGAGAAAATCCCTTCTTTTCCACCCACACACCTTAAAACTTTCTTTACCTTTTTTCTGATTAATTTGCAGTAATTTTATATCGATGCGTATACTTTATTCTTACAGAAGCAAGTGACATCAACCCAGAAGAACAATCAGGTATGAAATAAGTTTATGTGGCGTCGCGAGAAAGAGATGATGATGATGATAATGATGAATCAGCTTTCAACAGTATTTCAGTCCTATCGAAACGATAGCAGGATGGTAATGAACGGCTGTGTGCAATGGCACTTTGTTAACAGTGCAAAAAATCCCGCCGCCGTACCGCTTGCACAGTAAGCCAATGTTTAACAATACAGTACTGAGGCTCCTACGTTAAAAGGGACCTAAGTCCATGTGCATACACCAAATACTTAGTTACACATGCACGCACGCAAAAATGGTGTGCTTATTAGATCTTCAAATATTGATTTACGTGTTTTAAGACAGAACCTCACTTTCAATGCTTAATGTATACCACAATTTAGGACATTATTTTTAATTTTATAAGGCTTTAATATAAATATAATGATTGACGTAGCGCATTTCTGAGCAAATGGCGAAATAGCTAAATTGCAGTATGTTACAGGGTCGTAAAATAAGTTTAACAGCAAATAATCTCATATAATAGTGTGAAAGATCTTCACTGATGATTGTGGTACAAGGCTGTATGCCTCTACGGTTGATAATTATCTCTACGTGCAGGCGTGCGAAACATGGTATAATTCTCTTGTTTTTCTACAGGTTATTTCGAGGGTGACATTGAGCTACAACCGGGAGATAACCCTCTGGCAAGTTGTTTATTCTTATGAATAGTAGATGTGCATTTCCTTTCTGTACTGTACACGTAGAACAAATATTAAGTTCAAGCAAATGAAATGACCGATCGATTCATTTCAGTAAAATGAAAGGTGTCCCGCAGCCTAGTGGCCGTAGGGGCAGTGTTGGTAGGAGGCTCTCACTATATCTTGGGCACAACATATAGAAAGTGGAGCCCATACTTCTCCTGTCCCTGCCTTATTTTTGCCTGATTAGAAAATGTTATACATTTACTGCGGAGTTAACAAAGTGAGTTTTCCTGTCGCCGGTTGGCCTAGCCTGTTCTGCACCATAACTGAATCGATCCAACCACTCGGCTACGGACCTCTCATTTGAGAATAAATTATCAAAATTGTGTCAACACAATGATTGCTTTCATGCAACACTGAATTACAACTAATTTAAGCAAGAGACATATGAGCCTTAGTTTACATTTGCAGAAAAATCAGATGCAAAATGATAAAATTGCTTGTAGAAACTTGTATCATGATTCTGAGGCAAGAAATAAAAATGAACAATGAATAATAAAATATTGATGTTATACGCTCCCTGCTATGTGTTGTTCATACTGTTACTATTACTAAGAGATACTATAAATTGATGTAAATAACTAAAATCGCAAATCAGCCGTATTTACTCTTCACTAAATTACAACCGGTCTAGAATTCAATGTCAAGATATTATGTAATCCTACAATGTATATAGTTTAACAAAAACCGTTCCCATAGAATAGAAAACAAGTAGCCCAAAGGGCAACAATTGCTCACCTGAGAGACATTGTAAACCTATAGGGATATTTAAGATGCTCAAGGGCAGCTAACTCCACAGTCAGTGGTCCAATCAGGCTGAAAATTAAACTCATCCAAAACATTATGTATGCCCTCATTTAATATATGCAAGTTTAAAAAGTATCCGATCAAGAGAAGAATAGACAGAGCTGTCAAGGGCACCTAACTTCGTAGTGGTTGGCCTGATCTGGCCAAAATTTGAACTTGTTTAAGATATTATGCATTTCCTCATTACCTGCAAGTTTGAAAAGGATTGGATCAGTAGAAACCAAGAAAAAGTGGCGACATTGATTTTTTGGATGCTCAGGGCAGGAACTCCATAGTCAGTGGTGGGATCTAGCCGAAATACTAACTAATCCAAGCTTTTATGCATATCCTCATTACCTGCAAGTATGAAGTGGATCCGATGAAAAATGAAAATGTGATGACGTTGTTTTCTCCATTATAAGACTATGGGATTTTTTCTCAAATGCTCAAGGGCAGCTAACTCCGTAGTCTGTGCTCGAATCCGGCCAAATTTCGAACTCATCCAAGCTCTTATGTATGTCATCATTACCTGCAAGTATGATAAGGATCTAATCAAAAACCTTGACTGCAGCACCCTGAAAGTCAAACTTGCTCGAGATATTGTTATGCCCTACATTTGTGTGAATTTATTTTAAAATCCGTTGAGAAATGTAGGTGCTAGAGCGATGACAAAGTTTTTCTAAAAATAGCCACAGTGACCTTGACCTTGGGCACAGCATCCTGAAAGTCGAACTTGCTTGAGATATTGTCATACCCTACATTTGTGTGAAGTAATTTCAAAATCCATGGAGAAATGAAGGTGCTAGGGCGATGACAAAGTTTTTCTAAAAATAGCCACAGTGACCTTGACCTTGGGCTCAGCACCCTGAAAGTCGAACTTGCTCGAGATATTGTCATGCCCTACATTTGTGTGAATTCATTTTAAAATCCATTAAGAAATGTAGGTGCTAGAGCGCTGACAAAGTTTCTCTAAAAATAGCCACAGGGACCTTGACCTTGGGCACAGCACCCTGGAAGTCAAACTTGTTTGAGATATTGTCATGCCCTACATTTGTGTGAAGCTGATTTAAAATCCGTTGAGAAATGTAGGCGCTAGAGCGATGACCAAGTTTTTCTAAAAATAGCCACAGTGACCTTGACCTTGGGTGCAGCACCCTGAAAGTCAAACCTGCTCGAGATATTGTCATGCCCTACATTTGTGTGAAGTTATTTTAAAATCTGCTGAGAAATGTAGGTGCTAGAGCGCTGACAAGGTTTTTCTAAAACTAGCCACAGTGACCTTGGCCTTGGGCGCAGCATCCTGAAAGTCAAACTTGTTTGAGATATTGTCATGCCCTACATTTGTGTGAAGTTATTTTAAAATCTGCTAAGAAATGTAGGTGCTAGAGCGCTGACAAAGTTTTTCTAAAAATAGCCACAGTGACCTTGACCTTGGGCGCAGCATCCTGAAAGTCGAACTTGTTTGAGATATTGTCATGCTCTACATTTGTGTGAAGTTATTTTAAAATCCGTAGAGAAATGTAGGCAATAGAGCGATGACAAAGTTTTTCTAAAAATATGTGATGATGTTGTTTTCTCCATTATAACACTATGGGATTTTTTTCAAACGCTCAAGGGCAGCTAACTCCGTAGTCTGTGCTCGAATCCAGCCAGATTTCGAACTCATCCAAGTTCTTATGCATGTCATCATTACCTGCAAGTATGATAAGGATCTAAGCAAAAACAGCTGAGAAAACGCGATGACGCCATTTTCGCCATTATAACCCTATGGGATTTTTTTCAAACGCTCAAGGGCAGCTAACTCCGTAGTCTGTGCTCGAATCCGGCCAAATTTCGAACTCATCCAAGCTCTTGTGTATGTCACCATTACCTGCAAGTATGATAAGGATCTAATCAAAAACAGTCGAGAAAACGTGATGACGCCGTTTTCCCCATTATAACCCTATGGGGGCTATCTGTTGCCATGGAAACCAAAGTTCTGAGCTGATCTGCACCAAAACCTAATGCAGCCTTTCCCCCACCCCAATGATGCTTCAGATAAAATTTGATTGCAATCGGCCCACTGGTTTCTGAGATATTCATGTTTGAAAGTGTTGACGCACGCACGGACGCACGGACGGACGCACGGACGGACGACGGCTCGACTCCCATCCTATAAGCTCACCTCTGAGCCTTCGGCTCAGGTGAGCTAAAAATGTGTTCAGAATTAGATAAGATGGTCATGTCGACTGATTTCAAATGTTGAAATTGTAAAAGCATTCTTGGGGTTGCCGCCAATATCAACGAGCCCTTTTAAGAGCTTATTTATTTACTTTTGTATGTATCCAAAAGAACTATTCAAAGGCTTTGTCGAATCTGTATTCGACTACAATCGGCTTTTATTTGTTTCAGCATAGAAATGCTGTTGCGGACAAACGACGGTTATGGTCAAATGGGGTCGTCCCCTACGAGATCTCGTCATCCTATCGTAAGAATGTTTTTTTTTTTTTTTTTTTTTTTTTTGACACAGCACGAGGGGTGATAAGGAATATACGAGGGATGTTCAGAAAGTTCTGACCGTGATGTCATATTTTGATAAGCATCATAAAGACAGAACTTCGGATAGCGAAACTTTATAAAGCTGTAATATGTTAGGACAACTGTGCAAACGCAGTGTTTATTTCTAAAGGACATATTTTTGAACGTCTTTGAAAGAGGTATACCCGACAGCCACTGCGAATTTTTACTTTAGAAGGTCATAGTTCACATATAAGCAGTCTTTATTGTTTTTCGTCATGGCTACCTAAACACAAACCTAAGGCAACCGTGTCCTGTAAATATCACAGAAATTATATCTTGTCAGGAAAACCTTTTGCATGGACCAATTCGAAATTGACTAATAATTAAAATTAATGTGAAAATCGAAGTTGTCACAGCCTTAGAAAATGACGTTGACGTCGATTTCAATAACGTCATTAGAACTGCGCATTGCTTTGCAAGGAATGAATTGGAAACGTTCGCTAACCCTCTAATTTTTAAAGGATATTGACGGCAACGACTGACAGACAGCTGACAAAAATTCGTTTTGTATTTACGATGATTTTTTACTTGAATGACACACTAAAAATAAAATCACATATGACTTTAACCCAGTGGTATGACTGGGGCCTAATAAAACGCGTTGTACCTCAATAAGAAAATGTATCTTTGTATAGTGTTTGGTATCACTGTAAAGGCAAAATTTAGTGCTTTCAATACATGCAGAGCAAATGCCCTCAGCATGCCGCTAAACAAAGTTATTTGGCGAGAATCAGAACTTTCTGAAGAACCCTCGTATGGATTTTTGCTGTGGTCTTGCACTACATCTCCATAGAATGTGATATAGGCATTTGCATAGCCAATTCTCCACATATTAAGTGGCTTACAACTCGAAACTGAAATTTTGCGTTCAATAGCGTGTTAAAGAAAATAAATTTTGCTGCGTATGGCCAAATGAAGGTATGCAACCCTCTAATCAGATTATCAGTGCCAATATTAGGTATCAATAACAGTTAAATGGTAGTCATTTTTACAAGTATATATATACAAAACTTGGAAGTTGCAAATAAAACCTGGTAAAATCTTTGTCACCCTTGTACGACTGGCTTCCTTTATTTAAAGTTAAAATAGTCCACGAATTTCTTTAACATCCATCGTATGTATTTTCATCACATATTGAAAGTACTAGTAAGGCCGTTTCTTCTTTTCTCCTTTGGTTTGAGCCAGGCCGCGTACCGCAGTCGGTAGTGCACCAGTCTTGTAAGCCAGAGGTTCTAGGTTTGATACCCAGTCCGGCCACTTCCTTTCATTTTCCCTTCCGCTGATTCAAGGAGGGCAGTTGTCAGCTACTGGTGAAAGTAAGTGCACTTAGTACTGGTTAACCGCTTAGGTGGTCTAAGCCTGCCCAGAAATAGTGTGGTTAGGTTAACTGACCGTCCCTACATGACCATAGCTGTTTACCGTGGACGTTAAACAATAACACAACAACAAATCCTTTGGTTTGAAGGCACCAATATTGCATCAGACACTTTGCAAATCGGGTTGAGGCGTAGAAATCACCTTTATGTTTTTGCCATTTTTTACAAAGTGGAACAATTTTTGCGATACTGTTGGTTTTCTCGGAAAATGAGGCTTCTACTCTTAGGGAATAGAATTTGTTCCCAGAGGAGCAAATTCTCTTCTTTAAGAGTAGAACACCATTGAAAAGAGTGGCGAAAGCAAAAATAATGCAGTTTGGTTCCATTGAAAGTGCACCAGTTAATTTCGTAGCTATCATATTATAGGCCACTATGTTTCAAGGAGTATTTTCTGTTGCACTTCTCTTTGTTACGTTATCACGAATGTGCCGCGACACGAGAAAACCAACAATGTGGTTGTGCGCCCAGCGCAGACCCAGATCAGTCTGGGCATCCACCCATTCAGATGAGATTCTTCGCAATACGCTTAAAGGGTAGCTAAGTGTCTAAGCTACCTTCATGCGGACAGCGAAGACTCTGATCAGACTGGGCGGATGCCCAGGCTGATCTGGGTATGCGCTTGGCGCACAACCACATTATTGGTTTTCTCGTGTCGCGGCTCAAATGTGCTTATCCAACTGTTGTTCTAATGGCTTTCTCTTCTAGTATCTTGGGTAAAGTTCTAATTTAGCTTTTCCTGGCCCTGTATACCTTCATAGTTTTTCTTTTTCAATTTCAGCCTCAGCCGTACAGCAGATTTTTATGCAAGCGATGCAAGAGATTGAAGAGAAAACCAAGGTCAATGGTAAAACCTGTATAAAGTTTAACCCCCGCCACGGTGAAGCTGCGTATGTTAGATTCCAAACTGGGTCTGGGTAAGTTGTAACTGACGAGCTTGCATCCAGAGGGCACACGACGTTGAATCTAGTCGCATCCACGCATGCAACATTATAATACATAGACGCTGACATGACGTCGTTATAACGACGCCTGCATTAAAGACACGCTTCGGACTACATAGCACTAAAATGACCGAAAACTGGAATTTACAGATTTGTTATAAGGAATCAGCATGGGTTTTAAAAAGAATTTCTTTCACGTAGGTAGGGCTACAGTAAAGGGGTTTTATGATACTCATTAAGCAGTTAGATAAAGAGATTTTCTGTTGTTATGTTGTTGCTTTACGTCCACGGTAAACAGTTATGGTCATGTCGGGACGGTCAGTTAACTTAACCATACTATTTCTAGGCAGGCTTAGTCCTCCTAAGCGGTTAACCAGTACTAAGTCCACATACTTTCGCCAGTAACTGATAACTGCCCTTGGAAGGAGAAACGAAAGTAAGCCTTATTCGTGAGGCTGGTTTGGAAACTCTGATAAATCGCAGAAAAAAAGTATAACTTTCTGTTGTTTTATAAAATGCAAAATAAGTTATCTCCTAATTACTTATCATCTCTTGTTCCGCCGACTATTGGTGGAGCCACAAATTACCCGTTACGGAACTTTTTATAAAATGCAAAATAAGTTATCTCCTAATTACTTATCATCTCTTGTTCCGCCGACTATTGGTGAAACCACAAATTACCCGTTACGGAACTCTTCAGATTTACTTACTGTTCATGCAAGCTCTCAACTTTACTATCTCTTTTCTACCATCTGAGCTGTGAGAGAATGGAACGAACTCTCAGAAAATGTACGTAATCTGCCAAGCATAGCTACCTTTAAGCACGAGTTAAACTCAGATCTAACGAAAAAACCTTTCTATTTTGACGGAATGAGACTTGGGCAGATTGATCATGCACGGTTAAGAATAACTTGTAGTTCTCTCAATCAACATCTCTTTTCCAAAACTATAATAGATAGTCCGCTTTGTGTCTGTCAAGCAGTTGAAGATACCAGTCATTTTTTGTTCAACTGCGAACGTTTTCATAATCTCAGACAAGAACTCTCTATTAATAAAATTACTCCTATTCGTCAGCTTACTTTAAATATACTTCTTTTCGGTAGTGAACAACTAACTGATATCGAGAACCGACAAATATTTATAGCTGTACAAGAGTTTTTGATCAAATCTAAACGTTTCGAAATTGCATGATATTTATTTAGTTAATTGTGTGTGTGTGTGTGTGTGTGTGTGTGTGTGTGTGTGTGGCAATATACGTGATATACAATGTACATAGAATTGCCGTATCCTAGGCCCAAATATCCTCATAACACTTTCTTGGCGACTACGTATTTTATCTTTACAGACAAAGTAGAATATACAATTGTAATTCATTTTCCATTCCCCGTGGAGATTCTAGAGATCAGAAACATTAATTCGACATTTTATTGAGAGTATTTTGAGATATATATAAACTTACTAGTGTATGACTATTTATGTTTGAAAATGCTTTCATCCGGTATAAGTTTTTCAAATTTCCTAAATTTGTTTAGCCTATTATGCTGAAATATCAATCGGCTGTAGCACATGTGTGCTTCAAATCATTTGTTATATATAGATATACAGTAATTGTGGGATACAGCTCATATAAGTCGTAAGACTTTCTTCTGAATCTCTTTCAAGCTACTGTATTGAGTTATATTCTTGTGAGATTGTATTGTTTGTATTTGTTCAGTATTTTGAATAAAATATTGTTTACACTAAAGTAAGTGGCCAGACCGGATATCGAGTCCGGGACCTCTGGCTTATGAGTAAGATGCGCTACCGACTGCGCCACGTAGCCCCGGCACTTACATAGCAGAAGCAATTGATGTAAGCAATTGAAAAGGTGTCTGTTTATTATCGGAAAGGATTTTGTGGGGTCTAGAAATCAACCGGTCTCTGCGCATTTTAATATAGTTGCAGTGTAATTTTGTAATGACAAATTATGTGCTGATACGGAAAGCTGTCGCAATCCGTTAATCATTGGTCTGTAACTTCAACCCTGAAAGCGACCTGTAACCTGTCATGTAAACTGCATGCAGAATATGAAATTAACAGTCAGTGCTGTGGTTAAAATGGGAAAAAAAATAATGATAGAACTATTCACAGAAAATAAGCTGACCGTAGAACAAACATTTCAGTAGTATGAAACGGATATTCTGTTTTATTAAAAATTATTGTGGGCGAGAAAAATAATCAGTGATGCTGTGGAGACTTTAACAAAGAAATCTCAGGATCACTTCCATCATATATTCTATAAATCTTACTTAGCTGAGGTCGAATTCATACTCCCTAGCTATTAGTGATCTGCAGCATACTGAACATTCTTTACCGGGGCCTTGGCTTATCGATTTTGTTATCTCCCCTGTTTCCCAGTCTTACCTGTCCAATATCGGGTATTAAGTTTATATAGAAATGTATAGGGAATATTTATATTTATATGAATTTCTTATCTTTCTCAAAATATTTGAATTTTTTATAACCTATATTCTGAAAGTATAATGCAATACCTACACGATGATGTTTTTATTTTTCGAAAAAGTTAATGTTTATTTGCTTCCTTTGCCGTTTTAATTACAGACCTATACTGACCATTATACTTATTGGCACATGCAGTAGAATTACGATGTTTTCCATTTTCAAAGCATATTTCTGATAATTTGGAGCTTTTCAAATATTTTTTATAACCTAAATTCTGAAAGTCTATAGTCTAAGGATTAAAATGATACTTTTATTTTTAAATTAACATTATGTCTTGATGCTTCCCCATGCGTTTAAAAACCGAAACTTTAATAGTTTGGCGCTGAAAACTCAATCGCCTAAGTTTAAGAAATAATGCGCACTCCTGCATTACTCTTTTGGCTGCTTTATATGAATCGGAACTATCGAATCAAAGTAACCATACTAGGATGAAATGAAAATAAATAAATAAATAAATAAAAATCATTTTGATCCAATTTTTCTTGAGTACGAAGAATTTTGTTTTAAATTAAGTCCAGAAATTCAAAATCGAATGTCTTTCAGTGTCTAAAAAAGGGTAAATAAATAAAAGTAAAATAAAAGAAATAAAAAGGGGGGGAAAAACTTTGTAAACGTATATTTATTTATTGATTTGTTTGTTTAGTTATTTAACTTAATGTAAACACATTAAACGGCAGCTAGCGGTCCTTTTGCTCGGCCATGTAAGCATACAATAATGGACAAATTGCTGATGGTGTCAAAGAGATTCGGCGGCTACAAAGAACGTAAACAATTAGGTAAATCAAATCAAAAATATGTTTTGGACAAATTAATTAATTTCGGGAGATAATACCATTGTCATTTTAATTTGTTTGTATAGGATTATAGACACATCATTTAAAGCTCAAACAAGTGAAGTGGTCAGTTTTAGAAGTATAATAAACTGACTTGATTTGCTCATCATGTCACAAATTAATTTTGGTGACAGACTAAAACACTGAATTTTTGCTGAATTCAGCTACTTGCTGATCACATAAAAACGCTGAACTGCTGGTATACTGCATTTACAGACTGAAGTATGTTATGATTTTGCTATCAGAATCGATCTTTTCAGCCATTACACTGATTATAGATAAATTATATTATTTTGCCATGATTTTCTGTCAATTGAGAAATTTTCAGTCGCTATGTTGATTTAATAGAAAATATAATGGTAATATGATTTTCAATTTTAAGCGATAATTTCAGCTGATTTATTCTGATGCTATATGTGCCATTCAATATCACACCTTCGATTCTTCGTTCGCGCCTAATGTAATCGATGTCATATATATTGTATATTCGATAATCCGATCATACTCAGTCATTCACAATCACCTTTACAGCTGCGTATATATAATCGGTCGACTGTACATTAGGGCATTTGTGAGCAAGAAAGAATCAGATCACCTAGAACAACTAAGAAGGATAAGCCCTTCTAAATTCATATAAATCTATGCAGTGGTTTGACTTGAAAGGCTGATTGATATGAGCCTTCAGCTAAAATTGAATCGTTGTTCTTCAAAGTGATTAACAAATTACTTTTTTCTGTCTCTAGCTTTAGTTAGTTTTAGCTAAATTGTAAATTGAAATACATATCCAATTTAATGACAGTGACAAATGCTGATTTAGGCTTTTATATCATGAATTATATTTTAATTTGACTCTAATACTGCAAATTGAATGAGTTATTAAGTGGCATAAGTAAAATGTCAAAACAGATAATTGAGATCTCTTTCTTCTTATTCTGGAATGGAATTTGCCTATTTTGCCTAATCTTACATGTCTTTCTTTCCTTAGAATTACATTTTCTGCATATAAACTGATCAAGGTGTTATGATCCGCTTCGCTTTTTATTATTCCTGAGTTAAGATTCGTGATTATTATAACTTGCGGGATTAACAATATAGTAGGGACGAGTCAGCGCTTTTGATTTCATAGCTCTTTTCATGACTACACTGCACATTTAACCCATCAATATCTAGCCTACCAAAACAGTGGAACATAGGCAAACAGTACAGACCCAGACCAGACGGCGCAAAACGGCATATGATCAGGATCTTCACTATTTGTATAATACAAATACAAATAAATTTATTGGCATAAAATATAATACAATGCTCATAGCCATAGAATACATGTTTCTATATAGTAATACATATACAGTCGAACTTCGATGGCTCGAACTCGCCGGGACCACCGAAAAAAGTTCGACCGATCGGTAGTTCGAGCCATTGAAGACCAGCTCAACATGATCCAACTTTATGTACTATGTTTTTTTATCATAACTACGAAAACTTCCTGTATTTTGATCGGTCACTCTTTGACCTTTGCACTTTCAGGTAGATAAAACAAAACAACATAGAATTTTAATTACAATATAAAAAGATCAAGATAAGCATGGACATTGCAAACCTGATGACCAATACTTGTAATCGGTAGGATCTACATTTAGTCCGGTCATTAAACTTGGAAATTGTTTACAAGGAAATAGGTGCGAGCCATCGGTGTTTTTTTTTTACATAGAAAGTGGTTTCTAGGCTTGGGGTTCGAGCGTTCGAGCCATCGTTGTTCGAGCCAAGTGTGGCATGTTTAGTTAAAATGAATACGGATTTTGCCGGGACTGGAAAGTCAGTTCGACCGAAACATGATGTTCGAGCCTTCCGAGTTCGAGCAAGTGAAGTTCGACTGTATCCACATTTGCTGAAGAGCAAGAAGTACAGTCAGAATAAATTAGAAACATTAATAAGACAAATGATTATTTCAAATCTTCTACGGGTCATTGACTTTTCAAACTAATCCTTAATGTATCTGGTTTATAATCGCAATGAAGTGTGACTGATTCTTCCCTTCAACCCCTAAGGCAGGTCAATTTATGACGCTGTGTGGCATTATTCTATTTTAATGATAACCGATTGGTGCTTCAGATTATCGCCGAAGATTCTTTAATCAAATAAATGTTTCATTCAACAACAGACTAAACAGTCTGATCAGTGTCAATGTCTCAGATAAGAAGGGGTAGCAGGGATAATTTGGAAATAATTAACAAAGCATATGTTGCGACCCCTTATTAGAACTGTCTCACCGAGATGGATCTAATGGGGGGGGGGGGGGGTCACAATATATATTTTCATAGAAAAAAAATAAAGAAATATCCTCAATACCTTCTCTCATCGCATTGCATAAAAATAGCCATCAGAGGAGATGGCAAATCCCCCGACCGAAGACCCCAATGGGCCTTGGTAAAAAGGGTGCACTTCAAAACACATATTAGTAATATATTGTCGTTCTTTTATGCTTCTGATTGACATTAACTGTTAACAGATGCATGATTATCTAACACTCAGACTAAAACAGTATGCTTGACTGCTAAAAAGAGGTAATATCTCAAACAGCCACCATATACACAAATGTATAGCATACGATACATTCAACTTTCAAAATGTGTGAATAACTTCTAAAGTACAAGCCCTACAAATCTAATTTTGAGCTCTCTAGTAAGTGAATTTGGACAAAGAATCCAAATCTGGAAAAAAAAAAAATTATTTTTTTTTTTTTGGGGGGGGGGGATGTGGAGGGGTAAGAGAGAGTTAGGAACACTGATAAGATATCACAGCATGATCATCAATATTCTAAAAGGTACACGGTTATTCAAATTCTGGAGCTGGCCAGGGTTATACAGTTATGGAGCAGAGACTCAAACAGCAGCTCAAACTACCAAAGGGAAATCATTCACTGAGTCTAAAAGCAAGAGTTATCAGTTATCATTGATGTATGAGACAAATTGTCATGACCTGTTCTGCATATCTGTGAAGTATCATGAAAATATTTCAAAAGGTATTCAAGCTATGGAGCGGACACCTAAAATCATCAAAGGGAAATAACTCCAAAAGTGAAAAAGCAAGAGTTGTCATTCTTATTCGCGACACATCGTCATGACCTGTTCTACATATCTGTGAAGTATCATGAAAATATTCCAAAAGGTATTCAAGTTATAGAGTGGACACGAAATCAGATCTAAAACCATCAAGGGGAAATAACTCAAAAAGTAAGAAAGCAGGAGTTGTCATTCTTGTTTGCTACTCATCGTCATGCCCAGTTCTACATATCTGTGAAGTATCATGAAAATATTCCAAAAGGTATTCAAGTTATAGAGCGGACACGAAATCATACCTAAAATGAACAAAGGGGAAATAACTCAAAAAGTAAGAAAGCAAGAGTTGTCATTCTTTTTCGCGACACACCGTCATGACCTGGTCCAAATATCTGTGAAGTATCATTAGAATATTCCAAAGGGTATTCTAGTTATAGAGCGGACACGAATCTGCCAAAAAATCACACCTAAAACTATCAAGGGGAAATAACTCAAAAAGTAAGAAAGCAAGAGTTGTCATTCTTGTTCGCGACACATCGTCATGACCTGTTCTACATTTCTGTGAAGTATCATGAAAATATTCCAAAGGGTATTCAAGTTACAGAGCGGACACGAATCTGCCAAAAATCACCAAAGGGGAGATAATTCAAAAAGTACAATAGCAAGAGTTACCATTCTTGTACGCGACACATCGCCATGACCTGTTCTACATAACTGTGAAGTATCATGAAAATATTCCAAAGGGTATTCAAGATATAGAGCGGACAAGAAAGTGTTTACGGACGGACGGACGGACAGACGGACGGACGGACGCCAGGCTCATCGCTATATCCCCCGAACCTTTCGGTCGGGGGATAAAAACTGTGATTTTGAGCAAAATAATGGTAACATTTTTCAACTCAGTTAAACACAGTCTGGTCCAATTACATCCTGTTTATAACCATATTGATTTCTCTCTGTCTGGCCCCTACCTGGATTTCGATCACAAGTCTTCTAGGGTGTCTTATCTCTGAGCCGAGCAGCATGTTTCAATAAAAGGTCATTAGGGTATTATGCAATCAAAAAAGTGTCTTTCAGGCAATCTATGCACACCATTATCAGACGCCGCATTTGCGTTTGATATGGGTTTTCACTGCTCGCCAGAGTCCCCTTGTGGAGATGCCATGCACAAATGGGTTAAGTAAGCTTTTCGAAACTGAACATGGTGTATATAATGTCGACTATCAAAACATTTCAGCCGCGACACGACAGAATCAAGAAAGTGGCATGTGCGCCCTGGGAAGACTCAGATTAGCCTGGAAATTCACCCAGTCTGATGAGAGTCTTTGCTGTCCGCAAAGAGCTGACATCCGTGGCTACCTTTAGAGCGCACATCGAAGACTCTGATCAGACTGCGGAAGCTGGGTACACATGCCACCTTGTTGGTTTTGTCATGTCGCGGCTCAGTTTGTCTTTGCGGTTCACGCATATATTGGATGGGTGGATGCTCACTGATCTGAGTCCTCTCTGTGCTCGAATATCGTCTTGTAGCTTTTACTATGCTCTGCCTCATTTCATATGACTTGCGATTTTACGTCCTTTCCAACAGTGTTTCAATCATATCAGGACGATGGGGCGGTGATAATGAAAAGCTGTGTCCAATGGAACCCCGTTTACGGTTGAAGAAATTTATAACATTTTACGTTTTTATGAGATTTTAGATTCGACGCAAAATGTAATTAAGTAATAACAATTTGCGTTTCAATAAATTTTATAACATTTTGCGTTTTTATAACATTTTGCGGGGTGACATAGCCTACTTATTGCTAATAAAATATATTGTTTTTGTTGTCTTTATCATTTACTCATTTACTTTGATAGTACTAGCACCTTTTACTGTCTAATCATAACTTCAGTTTTTGATTCTGCTGCTGAGAAATACTTTAAAGGTAGGTTCCTGGACTAGCGATAACAATTATGTCCACAAAATAATTTCGTCTTTTTCTGAGCAGTATTGAATTCTCTTATTTTTCTGAATTTGTTACAACTGAGAAACTCGTCAGATGTTGAAGAAAATAGTCGTTTTCCCCTTTGGTTAATTTTATTTCGTTGGAATTCCAATTCTAAGAATAACTATGTTTATTATGTCTATAAGTGCGCAATTTCTGATGCCATTCTCCAAAGGTCAATTTTCCCTTGCCGTGAGCTCTCCTAGAGGTCCTGGCATGGCGGATGGGTTAAAACTATCCCAAAATGCAATGCAGCATGACGTCAGCTGCGTTGTCTCTTTTTGGCGCGAACTAAAAATAGCGCTAACTGGTGTGCGAAGCAGAGTTAGGAAATCCCTTGCAAGACAATTTTTCTAATATTTTTTTTATTTACACTTTTTTCTAATATGTTTTTATTTACACTTTTAAGCGAAACTTATTCATTCCCTTTTATAAGTGTTCTCCAACAACTTGGATGAAAGATCATCAAAATTATGATGCATTCCAAAGTACAGGAACCTACCTTTAACTCGGAAAATACGCGAAATTTTCTTTTTCTTTTCTTTTTTATTGAACAGCATGATTGCCAAGCTTTGAGAAAACTAAAGTATCACAAAAACCCTTATGACCTTTATCAAAGACCTATGCGGGCCGCAAACACACGTAGACTGATAAGCAGTGGAAAGTCTTATTTACAGAATATTCTTACTATAACTATATCTAGCTGCCATACACCAGTAGGATGGATAGGTCGAATGTCTGCTGTCACCATTGGACATGGCTGCGAGCGCAAAGGAACCGTCATGCACGAGTTGCTGCACGCGCTAGGATTCTGGCATGAACAGAGCAGATCTGACAGAGACAACTACGTCACTATCCACTTTGACAACATCCAATCAGGTAATTGCACTGTTAACATCAGAACCGTGGTATGTGGAAACGGAATGAAATGGTTATTAAGTATAGTAATCCGACTTTGAACTCTTTAAGATTTTAATTTTACCTCACTCAGCTGGTGTTGTACCGTGTGGCGGCCGTAAACGTCTCCCCGTACATCATCCATATTGCAGATTATATTTTAATTTCGTCCTTTAAGATCGGAGGATACATTCTGAGAAATCTGAAATTGTAGATTGGTTTAGACTAATATTCTAAATCATCGTCTTTTATAGAATTTGAACCTTTTTTTTTTTATTTTAATCAGTCTTTGAATCGGCTGCCCAATTAAGATTAAGAAAATACAGTATGCTTTTCTCTGGTGCAGATATTGTCAGGGTCACTGATGAGGCTTTATAAGCCGAAACTACGTAGTCTGGTCTATGTTTCTTCTTCTGAATGTGTTCTCTGCTCTTGAAGGAACTCTTTAAAATTTTAATTTGACCCTCACCATACTGATTTCAGCATTGTCCATGAATTCGAATTCGGCGGACCCAGTTGTCATCGCGTGAGGTTTTTGATGAAATTATTGTCTAAATGGCAATGACAATTGTCTTTTTAACTGCCAATTTAGGAGTATAAGGTATGTAAATGCTTAAGTTTATGTGGTAAATTGTCTTCAACAAATGAAGTTATGTTGGCCATGAGTAAATAACACAACTGGAGAGGATTTCAAATTTATAAGTCGTTAGTTTAAATAAACTGGTATTTTGTTGAACTTAAAGGAGCTAGAACTCAATTATCTTACTTGAAATATAGTTGTTTTTTGGAACATAATATTTTTTTTTAAATATTTGCATACGATAATCTGGACCCTGAAATGGAAACATACTATTTAGAATACTTTCAAATATAACAATTTATGTGTCTCATCCCTCTCTCTCTTCCATCAACCAACCTCCCACACACTCCCCAAAATAAATGCATGCTTCTTTATGTTTCTTTAATACAACATTAGTATTGTTCTAACCTCTTCATATTCTAAGCGATTTAACAGAAATATCAATACAAGTATATAATCTGGCTTCAGGTCACAGCGGAAACTTCAATAAATATCCTATAGGCTACATAGACCAGCTTGGACAACCCTACGACTACGGATCTGTCATGCATTATGGAGCGTATGCCTTTGCAAAGGATAGAAATAAGATGACCATTGAGCCTAAACAACGTGGTGTTACTATCGGACAGCGAGTTCGGCTAAGGTTTGTAAAATAATATTCCATGCCAGATTGCATCATGGTGTTCCGGCAAAGTTGTCATGACGTTGTTTCAAGAACTGAAAGTTTCCGGGTGATGAAGCCAGTGTTCGTCGTTAAGCACTTCAGGAAGAATTTCAGCGACGACCACAAGCTTCTCGCTTCACAAAGCAACCAGGCCCCGAGGTTATAAAACTTGAGTACATTCTCAAACTCAAATTTGCTCGGAAGCAGCCAATTAGTGTGCTTTATTTTGAGTTTGAGATTATTCTCAAGTTTTATTACCTCGAACCCAGCTCTAGCTTCACCACCCGATGAACTTCGAACAGTACAACTTCAATTCTAATGTTTACACTTTATGGTTAGCCATTTATGCTTCAAATTTAAACTGATAAATACAAAAAGAAGAAGCAAACTTATTCATAAAATAAAAGTTTGCACCCTCGTTTTGTCCTGGCCATAACCATAGCTGGACGTCAGTCGAACGTGATGGCGTCCAGTCAAATCGCCCACAGCACCTCCTTGACTACTGATGAAGACCGCTTGTCCAAGTAAGTCCATATAAGGAACAACAACGGAAGGGTAAATAACGAGCGATGCATGGCAGCTGGGTATAAACATTTTACACTGCATATTGATTACATATAAAGTTGACAGCATCATTTTGTCGCCACAAGGTGCATGCAAGCTAAATTTGAGCATATACATGTTGTAAGTACATGTTTTAATGATTTTTATAGTGAAACCAGTATATTGAAAAAAAAATTGGCTCACCTTTGCTGTTTTAATTTTGCTTTAGTGACATTGATATCAAGGAAATCCAAATTCTGTATGGATGTATCCCTAGAGGTTCGTCTACGTCATCACCTGGCCATGCGACCGCCGCTACCGCTGCACCGGTGACTGGGACTCCTCCTAAGGGTGATTTCTGCAATTTCCAACACAATTTATGTACATGGAAACAGTCTCATAACGACAACTTTAATTGGAGGAGACATGGCCATGGTACTCCAAGTCACAACACTGGCCCACACAATGACCATACTGGGTCAAACAAAGGTAAATGTAGTTGTTTCTCTTCAAAATATCGCGATGAACTTGGTAATGGCTTTTGTAGAACAAAACAGGAATATTAAGCATATGTCTGCGGTCACTCTTTCGGTTTTCTCATAAACCATGCATTATACGGTTGGAAGTTACGGATCATTTACGCTTTATGAAAATTCCGACGATGGCATAAACCCATGTGTGCCTAGCGGACACTTTTTACCTTTTATACATAGCTATACTCGAAAGCAAAAATAAAGCATATTTTCTTTTCGGTGTTTTTGTGTCAAAATAAAAATCTGCTGAAACTGGCAAAACGGGGAAGATATTACAAATGCGTGGAGTACACTTCGTCGCAAAACTATTGAAATTTTGTTTGTTTATTCATGGTATCGAAAGCGTAAACAATCACGGGATCAATCTCAAAATTCACAAAAACTGATCAATTAACTCATTGTCTGAAGCTGAGTTGTACCTGGCTCCAAATCTTATGCCCTGTTACAATGTCTCAGAAACATCATCAAGAATTTTCAGCATTGGTTACTCGAGACACAGTTATGTCCCTTTATGCAAAGCCCGTAAAGTAAGCATTTTATTTTTTGCGATAACAGAAGAAAATTTTGTGGCTTCTCAGCAAGCCGAACTGGAGCTGGACTGCATACAGATTAACCTAAAGGGTAAGAGGTGACAATCAAACGGAGTATGCTTACAAAGTGTAGTAACTCTGTACGTCCAATAATGCAACCACAGATTGAAATTTTGGGCGCTGGATCCTTGAAATAACAGGGCAAAACTAAATGAAAATAATACTGAACCTTTATCATGAAGGGCACTCTACTGTTAACGAATCTGGAGACAAGATTTCTTCCGAGAAAACATTTTTATGGGCTTCTAAATTTCCTAAGTCAAACCGGAAGTGAGCCAAAAACGTGCTCATTTCAAATCAAAATTTGTTTGAAACGGGTCTTACTCATTTTGAAGTCACCAGATTTTTCCAAACATTCGATGATTCAGATAATTTTCAAAAAACTTTGGAAAATGCAGATATTTGCATGTGCGATTTAACTGTAAGAGTCAATTTTTTTATAAGTTTTATACCGTTTTCCAGTTGAATACATCATGCTGAGCTCACGTGCAGCAAAATCGTACTGGTAATTTAATTTCTGACACTATGAGCCAGAATTTTGTGATTTTGGCCTTTTTGACAAAAATCTTCATATTATTTCGAAGAATTGCACTGTGACAAGAAAATGCTATAAAACTTATGGCCACGTATTGGCAAGCCCAAGGACTAAGTTAAAATTAAAATATCATTATATTTAATGAGGAAAAACGAGACACTAAAATATGCGTTTCTTTTGGTGTTGAGTATACATTGGGCGAGTCTTTTCATCAATAAAGGGGTATCCGCTATAGTTTATTTTTATTTCATTTGCAAGAGGAATACCCATTTGTCTCATACAAACAATGTTGTCTCTGATTCTAACACAGTGAGCCTAAAGAAGCAATGGAAAGTTACCGTGTTTTATTCTGCAACGATTCACTGTTACGGAGTGCGCGAGTCTAATTGCTGACGTCACTGCAACTACTGACGTAATTTTGTGACGTTTTGAGACGTTAGACGGTGTAACGTCTCTTTTTCTTTCTAAAATCGCCATAAAAACGTACGTCTGCCTTAGATACAGTTAAGAATATTGGCGGGAGCATGAACGCGTTGGCAGGAAGGTTGGGAGAGTTTGAATGAAAAGAATACTTTTTCAGCGTTTTTGAGTGTTAGAATCGAAATAGTTCAGCTCCAGCATTGAATTGTTGAGTAATAATTCACTGTTTGTCGGTCAGTTGTAAGTAGATATATCACTCGCGCTCCGCGCTCCGCGCTCGTGATATGATCAACTTTACAACTGACCTCCAAACAGTGAATTATTACTCAACAATTCACTGCTAGAGCTGATCTATTTCTTAATCAACGCGGCGTCTGATCTGAGTCTGCACTGTCTGCTTATGTCCTTTTTGTGGGACACTAGGCATTAATAGGTTTAATAGCTCCCTGTTCTTTTTATTTCAGGAAAATATCTTTACCTCGAAGCCACAGGCCATGTGAATCAGACCGCCAGACTAGATTCCAAGGAATACCCAGCAGGAGATTATTGTATCGACTTCTACTACCACATGTATGGCTCTGATATGGGGTCGCTTTCTCTCAACATACTCAGTGGCACTCATATATTCCATTTGAAAACCTGGTCTGGTAACCATGGTGATCAGTGGTATCATCAAAGACTGAATGTTCATATACACGCGTCAGCAAATATTAAGGTAGGTATATAGCGCTATTGAAGTCTTTTGTGAAGTAATTCATATAGGGTAAGTTTCAAGAAAATACTTCAGTGGTTTCGGATGTATGGAGGAAATAAATACTCCATACTTAAAATTACAAATGGTCACAGTTTCATGAAAAAGAGACTGTTCTTATCTGCACATATCGTTTGATGATGCTTTACATCTGTTCAAAGTGTCAAAATTATTTTCAGTGGTTTCAAAGCAATACAGCGGATACGTCCATACTTACAGCTTCAAAGGGACATAAATCCATCAATATGGAATAAGAGTTATTAATCTTACTCTCTGTACATGGTCTGGCGACGATTTCCATTTTCCCTGGCTTTTGTTAATGTAGCAACGACAAACACTCACTGCAAGCAAGCACCACTAACAGTTGGCCATGGCAATGCAAGCAGCGACTGCCCTGTTTTAATTAACTCTTAGAAGTGAGGTTTGATTGCAGGTAGTCAGCAGTCACTGACGGTCCACTGCTAGCTTGTTTTTTTTTTTTTTCTTTTTACCATCGCATTTGATTAATAATTTTATGGAACCTTATTCAGGGGAAGTAACTCCCATTTTCATTTTTTCTTCAATCTGAATAGTAATCAATTCTCATTGGAAAGAACTTGCTACCCTAGGAGCGAATAAAAGCTGCCAGAAGACAACAAAGCGCGCCTCATGGGTGACTGATTCCCAAAGTTACAAAGTCATCTGCAGACTGCAGTGTCAAACTGGACCATTATCCCGGGTAAATGATGAGTACCTACTAAAAAGTCCTCAAAATACGAAGCGAAATCACTGATATGTATGTCAGAGTGAACTCATATTCTATCAGGTCCTTCAAAGTGTCAGACTAATCGCTGTTACCTAGTACGATGTTAATCTATTAAATAGTGTTGCAGATACAGGGCAAATTCACTGAACCATGAAATATAGGACACAGTGACCAACAAATAGCATGAAGTCATTTGCGAAGTAACACTGGGCCATTATCCCATGTTTGATAAAAATTTATTAAATAGTGGTCAAAATATAAGTGCAAATCACTGAACCATGAAATGTAGGTCACAGGGATCTTTGAATAATGTGAGGTGATTTTTAAAGTCAGACTGATCGACTGTGCCAGGTATTAAGTTAATCCATGAATCTGTGTTGCAATTATAAGGCAAATCACAGGACCATGAATAAAGGTCAAGGGCACAGGAGTCAATATTGATGCTTTGCAATTATAAGGGATATAATATTTGACCGAATATCAATTCTTGACATTCAGTATCATCAAAAATAAAAAAAAATGTCTTAAAACGGTGTAAGCACCAAAGTCAGTCACCGTAACATATAGGTCAAGGACAAACAATTGCGTAATGCAGCTGTTGCAGTTATATGGATGTATATATTTACCAAGTATGATAATTATAGCTGCTGTAATTTGTAAGATACAGAGTTAAACATTGAGGGAAACGCAATTGTTAACATTGGTTAACCTGATCACGGACGCTAATGCATACTCGCACTACGACGCCGGGGTATAATATTAGCTCTGCTTTGCATTCGCAATGGCGCGCTATAAATCACTTTTAAGTGAAGACCCCTTTGTGGACAGGTTTAGTTGTCCAGGGAGGTAAAGGTGCATGTTTCCCATAGCCTAGTGGCCGTAGTGGCAGTGGGAGTTAGAAGCCCACTGTATCATAGGCACATTGTATAAAAGGTGGGGCCCATCCCTCCTATTTCGCAGCCTTCGTGGAATTTGCCCAAAAGTTAATCAGGTAATTTACACCTTAGCCCCAAGCAGTATGCCAATTATGAGCATCCTAGCTTAAACGATAGTTGCGGGATTCTGGGAACAATCTTTCATGAATTTTTTCAAAAAAGGGCATAATTCTGTAAGTACATGGCAGACGGAAAAGAAAAAAAAACGAGTCTGCTCATTTTTAAAGTCTATCCTTTTTATAAATATCAAGGCCCCAGCAGTTATTGTTCATGAGAAACAGACCACCAATAATTATGTTTTAAACAGATGAGAAAATGGGAATAACTCTGTCAATAATGAATGCATCATAACACAACTAACATCAGAATGGCCGGCACATCAAATACTAATAGTATACCAAAATTAAGGATTCTAGGTCAAACGGTTCAAAAGTTGGAAACATGCTAAATTCAACAAAGGGGCATTATTCAGTCATTTTTCACGTAATTTGCCCAAAAGTTAATCAGGTGATCTACACCATAGCCCCTAGCAGTACGCCAAATATTAGCATCCGAGCTAAAACGGTACCCCAGCATTATGGGCTTTTTGAAATAGGGGCATTACACTACAAGTTGAAGGCTGATGGACAAGAAAAATACGTGTCCTCTGGGTTTTTATAGTCTACCTACCTATGAAATATCAAGACCCCAGCAGTTACGGTTCTTGAGTAAATGATGGGTTACGTACGGACGGACAGACGGTTAGGCCCAAACCAATATGCCCCTAAACTTCTTCGAAGTTGGGGGCATAAATATCGAAACAATAATTTTTGCTTTCTTCTTATTTCAGTTTGAGTTTGAGGGCCGTACTGGCAAAGGTCAACTTAGCGACATGGCTATTGATGATATCAATGTACGTTCCGGTAATTGCTAATTTAAAAAATAAAACACATGTATTATGTTGACTTCCGAGTTTTATGCATTAAATGTACCACAGTAGTTATTTTCAGATGTTTCAAGGCCATTTTATGTGAATGTAAAGAGTAACTACACTTCAGGAACTGACTGTATCAGATCCCAAACCCTATCCCCAACAGCAAAGGGAAAGACCGACAAAGACATCCCAACAAACAATAAATTACAAGTGATAAGCCGAGTCAGCAGCTCTTTCTCAAATTAGGTGGCAACTCAGCTATCTTTACTAAACTACCGGTAAATAATTTAGACCATAGAAGAGTTACAACATACTAATAATTTAGACCACAGAAGAGTTACAACAGACTAAGCAAATTATACGAAAAACATTTAACAACTATTTTACCTATTTTCAATTTTTATTATAGAAGGGTTAAAATGAAAACACAATAAATTAAACAGCACCGCACATAAAACAAATGCATTTATAAGTTCATTTACAGACTGCTAGCGTATTTATATATAAGTATCCTCAATGTCAGTTGTATTTCTTTGTAATGAACATGACATACCATCAGATTCTCGCTATTAGCTGCCCCGACGCGAATATGACTATATAAGATGGCTTTGGCTAGAACTCTTTGTTCACTGGCGGTCTTACGAGGGAAGGCAGGGTAAGGGGACCATCGGGCGAGAAGGGGGATTCTGATTATAACAGTAAACTTCTGTCACTTTGATCGTTTCTGTAAAGTTATGCCCCCAACCCACTCCCCGCGGGCATTGTTTTTCGTGCGAATCTTTTTGGTTTCTGCGTCCAGGTCGGCGTAACCTCTGGTCTGCCTTCTGTCTCCTGAATCGGTGAATCGATTTCGACCACATTTACATTGATACATTTTTGGAAATTGGAAAAGACCTGATTAGACCACGATCTTAGGATGTTCGAAAATGGCTTGTATGCACCTTATCGCCTGAACAAATTAATCGATTTGACCCCGAACTTGCACAGGTGTATTGTTACATGGGTAAGAACCACAGTGACCAGCATCAATCAAATGTCTTCAATTTATTTATCTGCACATAAAGACTAAATATGGATATGCCATTTACAGTTAAGATATTTTATCATTCATCTATATCAGAACTACAGCGCTTAAATTTTTGATGTTATTAATGACCGTCCCAAGGCGGTACTTTCGTTGCAGTTGCATTTGTTTTATGTTCGGTGCTGTTTGGTTTATTGTGTTATCATTTCAACCCTTCTGTGATAAAAATTGAAAATAGGTAAAAGTAGTTGCTAAATGTTTTTCGTATAATTTGCTTAGTCTGTTGTAACCCTTCTGTTGGTCTAAATTATTTAGTTTGGTAAAGATAGCTGAGCTGCCACCTATTTGGGAAAGAGCTGCTGACTCGGCTTATCACTTGTAATTCATTGTTTGTTGGGATGTCTTTATTAATCTTTCCCTTTGGTGTTGTGGATAGGGTTTGGGATCTGATTCAGTCAGTTCCTGAAGTGTAGCTACTCTTTAAATTAGAAAAAAGCATTTTACCTAGGAAGAAAATAGTCAATGGTCTGAGTGAACAGTTCACACCAGCACGCAACGAATACATTCAAATTATACTCTTTATTTGATAGTTTCTAACTTAGCCCTTCCCATCATGTCTGATAAGGGGTTCTGCAGGGTGCGACCCTGAGCACTGCAATTCTTGAAATAAATTGATAAACCCGTTTTATTATTTGATTTACCCCAGGTCAAAATACAATGTATGAGGAAAATCTAAGCGTGGGCCATTTTGAAACTTCCCCAATTATGGTTTGAATCTGGAAAAAAATCTATTTACTGAAGCAAACTAAAACATAAAAGTAACTAAAAATGCTTCAAAACTAAACAAGAGGGCCATGAGGCCCTGAAGGTGGCACTACACTAAAAATATCCCATAGCTCACAGTGCAAAATGGGTCAAAGTCAATGCACTGCCAATTTTCTCCTGGTCTAAACTTTCCAAATTGAGGCATGGAATTGAATAGACAACACCTTTACCTACCAGTAATAGCTAAAAAAGTTGGGGGTTGTGCGGCATATTTTTGACCCATTCTATTTTTAGTGCTGACAGGATGTAGTTTGCAGTGAATAAATCTCGAAACTTTCACTGCCACCCCTGTGTATTTTTCAACCCCAACAAAAATGTAGCAAAACAGCTTTGTAAATAAGCTCCATTTTTTATAATAATAAATAAGCATGACATTCAGAAAAATATTCAACTTTCATAATAAAACCAATCAGGGGCCAGCAAATATTCATTATACGCCTGAAAGCTCTCCCCCAAAGAGGCGGGGCTTGCATAATGAGCATTTTTTTACTGTAGTGCAACCTATACCTTCCATCAAAATAAGGCTTTTTGCCTTCTCATGTAATATTATGTAAGGTAGACTTACTGCCATTATTTATGTATACCAGGGATAACATTTCTATCAGTTGTTAAGGAAATTTTTGCAGTCAAGTATGTGGCAGCACTTAGTAGCCAAACCATTTGACATGTATATTATGAAAAATCCTGCTCATACTATTTGTCTTGTTACAAAAAGAAATATGTCTTTGAACTATTCAGCAATCTGTGTTTTGTTTCTTTAATCCCTTATGTAAAAAGTATAATATATCAGTCATACTTTGGTCCAAGCATTATAGCTGTGTATCTGTTTATAAGTGGCCACTATCAAAATACACAAACTTTCTTAAATTTTGCCTACAAAAGAACAGAGTTTTTGTCATGCAAGTAGCCAACTGATAGTTACTAATATCTGATAAACTATTACTCCTAGTATAAGTATCCTGCAAGTCTAAGTGCATATCATGGCGTGCATGGCAAAAAAAACTAAATTTTGCAACCCTCCCCCCATCCCGCTTGGAACAATTTCTGGTCGCAATTTTTTTTCTGCATTTGTTCTGCCTTAAATACAAATCTACTCATCCAAACTACTTCATTTCTGGATTAGTCACTTCTTATCATCTCCCTTTATCTATCTGTGATGTCAGTGACGTCATGGTACCTTGGTAACAACGTTATGTCTTGAATATTCTGATGCTGAGTGAGAATGGGGCGCACACATAAGAAATTGCATTCGTACAGGTTCAAGAAAGGGAATATTCCACATAATAAAGGAGTTAAGTTAGATGAAAGCTACTCACCAGCACACACTGATGCTGCCATATCCAAAAGTGTAAGGCTTTCAAAACATATGTTTGATCTGGTGACCAAAAATGTGAGCCACAACAGTCTTGGGGGACCAAATTCAGCACGGCTTTTGAGGCCCAAGAGCCCTGTCAGATCTTAAATACAACATTGTGCAGACACTGAACAGTTCTTGCAGTAAGTTACTTTTCCTATGTCTGAAACAAATAATAAAAAGGATAATAATAATACTAAAACTACTACTTACAATAAGATAATGGTAAATAAGGGACAGAAAATTGTACCTGTACATTGTATTTTTACCATTTTAGTCAAGTTTATGATTTTGAAAGCAGGTCATATCAGTTGTCAACTGAAATGACTCAAATCAATTTTAAAAACCAGTTTACGTGATACTCAAGCTATTTTGTTAGTTGAAAATTAGCTAATCAGTCATTTATGATGATAAAACAGGAGTTAAAAGCTTGCAGCAATATCTCATGATAAAGAATTTGTGTGCTTAATCTTTTAAAAAGAATGATTTGACTTGAACCAGATTGTGCACAGAATAGAGCTTATTTTGGTGGCCTAATTTACTCATCAATACTGAAAACATATGTTGTGGCCTTATCAGAACTAACCAAGTGAGAGAGCTCTAATGAGAGGCCATAACATCATTAGAACTGCCTCATTGAGTAGGTTCTAATGCCAGCACAACATACATTTGAACATAAGCTGTGTACTTCATTAGAACCTGCTCACTGAGGCAGTTCTAATGAATCTTCAGTGAGGCAGCTCTAATGAGGAGCCACAACATATGTTTTTCGAGGATACATAAGAAAAAAAGAAAAGAAATCCTAGATTAATTATCAAATAACTACTAATGTGGATGATAATATGGCAAGGACCAACTGTGCTTGCAGTAGGTGAGGTATGGTATGGAAAAAAATAATCAGTTTGTAGAAACAATGTAACTTTGTTCTGAGAGAACACACCGAACTTAGTAAATTCAGAATTTAGCAGAAAGGTTGGTTCTTTTCTTTCAGGTATGAAAAGTGCACCAACAGGGTAGTTAACATTGAAAAGAATGCATTAATGTGGAACACAGTGTTCCGAGAACATCAGCTTCAACATCCTTTTTGTAACGGCTTCCTTTCTTGGGACCTTCAGGCAGAGCAGCAGTGGGGCTGGGCATGGAGAGAGAAAGCAGTCTGCAGTGAATGTTCATATGCATCTGTCCTTTTCAATCTATATGAGGAGGAAGAGAGAAATGAAAGAGGGAGATAGTCAGCTAAAATCAACATAGGCTTGCAGATAGGACTTTCTCATACTCCTATCAGTACAGCTAGCTTTCAAAAGTTGTGCTTAAGCTGTAACATTCCAAGTCCTTCCACCACAGGCATGCAGCAAACAGCAAACAAGGTAGCTATCAAGATAGAAGAAACAAGTACAGAAGATTTAGCACACCAGAGGCTACTCTTGAAAGAAGTAAACACTTTACGAGGAGAGAAACCAAACGTCATAAATGTTCAAGCGGACTGCGTTTATAATAATGCTCTGTACTCCGGCGTTGGCAAAACACCTTTCCGGCCTGTGACTCAGTGTGCGTACACAGTGGCTGAAAATACCACATATAAACATCAAATTATAAGTGCTGTTGTTATGAACAAGCTCTGCTCTAACATCAGGAAGCATAAACTGAGCACAAAGGCTGGTACTCATCCTGGCAACTGCTCTTCTAATTTGAATATGGAGGAAGATATTGGAAATGAGGAAAAGTGGGCCAAACAGAGCTTAATACGAGGGGTGTTCGAAAAGTTTTGCAAATGACGTAATTTCTCGATAACCACCAAACAGACAGAACTTCTGATTGCAGAAACACATAAAATTATGATATGCGTTGAGAAGTCTGAAAAACCGGTGCATTTTTTTAAAAAGGTTGCATTTTTATCTTCTTTGAAAGAGGTATACCCTAAAGACACTGCAAAATTTTACTTTAGTAGGCCGTAATTTATATATCAGCAGTCTTTGATTTTTCTTTATCTTTGTTCATTAAAGACAATGTCCAGACAATGCTGTCCTGTAAATATCGCGGAAATTATTTTTAATATAGGCTCCCTATTGGCCCGGAAATACGGATTATCCGTACTTTATGTTGTGGCAATTTCACACTTTCTACCAAAATTTGATGATTTTGTAATGAAAACAAGTGTATTAGCATTCAAAATCTTGTTAGCAAGAGCATTTACATGGGTCAATGAAAACCTGTCAATAAATTCAAGTTAATGCCACAAACGAAGCGTCTGCAAGCTTTCAAAAATGACGTTGACGTAAATTTCAGTAACGTCATTAGAACTGCGCATTGCTTTGCAAGGAATAAATCGATAAAAGTTGCAACGCTTCTAACTTCTGTATGGATATTGTAGAAAACGATGGACTAGCAAATGGCAAAAATTAATTTTGTATTTAGAAGGATATTCGACTTGAATGCGTAACACTGAAAAGATTTTATATATAAAATTAGCCCAGTGGTATGACTGGGACCTATTAAAATGAGTTGTAACTCAATAAGGAAAAGTGTCTTTGTATAGTGTTTGGTATCATCTTAAAGCCAAAATGCAGTGCTTTTAGTAAATGCAAAGCACTTGTACCCATCTTGTCCCTAAACAAAGTCATGAGGCCATTTGCAAATCTTTTCGAACACCCCTCGTAAGCCTAAAGAAAGATATTCTTGAAGTTAAAGAAATCACTACTGACCCAGACAGTAGTGCATACAGGGCTGCAGAAAGCTTATACATTGCTGGCATTACAAATACAGAGCCTGAGCATTTTTTGGATACAAGACATGTGTCAGAGAACCATCGAAAATTTATGAAAAATTTGAAACCCCTTCAAAACCTTATGCCGGCCAGGTTGCAATGTGATAAAAAAAAAATTAAAGGACCGTTTTGCAAATGACTTTTCGAAAAGATGTCAGGCCGAGTATGAAAAAGCTTTCGCTGTAAGTGCAGATCTTCATTCGATGAAACGTAACTTGTCATTTGCTTCGGACGCAGTCATAGACTGTTACTTTGGTGATCACGACACATGCAAGAAGTATTCTTATGTCTGCTCAAACCCAAAGCATGACAAAACATGGCTAGAAAAAAGCTCTTTCTTGGCCAATGACTTCAGAATCAAAGAAAAAACAAGCGAAGCTGAGAGTCTTCTGCGGCCATGTGTGCAGTATCGTCTGGGCCCCAGTATGCTCAGTAAAACACCCAAGAATGCAAATACGCAAAAAGTAGAAGGTACGAACAGGGCTATACGTACAACTGTAGCCAAAAATATAACTTACCGTAGAAATTATGTAAGTCGCATTCATACTGCCATTCACAATGTCAACCATGGCCCTGGTGAATCAATTACTAAGTTCTGCAAGGCACTGGGTTGTCCTATTATCCCTGGCACAAGGGTAGCAAGAGGTCTGAAAAACATTCAGACCATAAATGAGCAGCATAAACCATACAAGAAATGCAAACAGTACAAAGAGGCTAGGTGTAGAAGGAGACATGAAATGTTTAAACTGAATGAAATACATCAAGAGGAGAGAAATTATGAGAAAAATAAGCTATTACCCATCAATAAAAGATCATGCTTTTGCTTACCACATGATCACAAGAGTTATTCCAGGAAATGCAAGCAGTGTATTAGAAAGTAAAGGCCTCTTTTCCCTTGAAAAGCATGTAAAAACAAACAATTATACCATATTAGAACTTGTACCTTAAATTAAGGCAAACAGGAAAATGGGCCCGCGTACACTTCTGTCTTATCTTGCAGCCCATACGTTCCATATTGACAGAATGCGGCTCCAATATCAAATGCTCGGCCTTGATGCAAATCGGGTTATGACATAAGTGCGACACATCTAACTGTTCTCCAGCAGCACTAATCTTGGGCATTTGGTCTCGGAGAAGCTTTTTGGATATCATGTAGGACAGCCTATGAGTTCTTTCTATTGTTTTTGTCCCATCTGGCCAAGAAACAGACTTTTTTCCATACAGACCATGTGCTCGTGCCCCCACCCACTCAGTGCAATCATAGAGTCCACAATGAAAACTGGATCTTTTCTGCAAATCAGCTGAAAGGTTGTGCCAGAAAGCATCCATGTTTGCTGTGAGCACATGCAAAACCAGAAAATGGGGTTCCACATTTTGAATCATGGTTATCTCGAAGAAAACTTACGCTTGGAAATCCCTGGTTTAGGTGGCACTACACTAAAAAATATCCCATAGCTCACAGTGCAAAATGGGTCAAAGTCAATGCACTGCCAATTTTCTCCTGGTCTAAACTTTCCAAATTGAGGCATGGAATTGAATAGACAACACCTTTACCTACCAGTAATAGCTAAAAAAGTTGGGGGTTGTGCGGCATATTTTTGACTCATTCTATTTTTAGTGCTGACAGGATGTAGTTTGCAGTGAATAAATCTCGAAACTTTCACTGCCACCCCTGTGTATTTTTCAACCCCAACAAAAATGTAGCAAAACAGCTTTGTAAATAAGCTCCATTTTTTATAATAATAAATAAGCATGACATTCAGAAAAATATTCAACTTTCATAATAAAACCAATCAGGGGCCAGCAAATATTCATTATACGCCTGAAAGCTCTCCCCCAAAGAGGCGGGGCTTGCATAATGAGCATTTTTTTACTGTAGTGCAACCTGAATCGCTCACCTGGGTATGACGGCCATGTAGGTCATGTGGCCTACATGCTGTGTACATGCTCTTATAGAATTGACCCCGACCGACCCGATTTACTGCTATATAAACTCGGGTTACTCGGGGTATCGATTTCACATATATTTCTAATGAAACTGGTCGTATAATCCTCCGGTATACCAATGAATGATACAGAATTATGCAATTCCGCAGTAGTGCCCCAGGTGGTGAAGATAACGCTGTTAACAAATTTCCTCTAGTTAAAAGTAAAACATAAACGTCCAGCATCCTAGTCTTGATATAATCTAGAAAATCGAAATCCTCGTTAAAAGTTATGTTGTTTAGGCGTTTTGAACGGATTTCTACGTTAAGATTTAAGCGTTTTGTAATATAACAATTTCGTAATGGCACGGGAACCAGCGAAACAGTATTCCCTGTTTTACAGCCTTCATAAAAAATAGTTCCAGTTGTATTGCAAACTTATGGTCTTGTGATACTTCAAAAAGATGTTTTCAAACACACTGACTGTATTTAGAATAAAAGTAGACAAAACTTTATCATTGGATATGCGATTTTCTAGAGTATTTTATGACAGCGTTCTTTAAACGGCGCACTAATACCGTGAATCAGGTTTCAGTAGCACCGCTGATAAATATACTATTTGCTTGAATTACCTGTACTATTAACCAGGAACCGGACTTAATGGCAAAAGTAGTTCACAGAGCATGTTTAGCTGATACCTGCAGTGTCCAGATAATTAGGCGATGGCTAAATTTTAGGTAATTTTTCTCTAAGAGGATGTACACATCATGTAGACCGCTTGAATAAATTTTCGTTCCCTCAGCCCCTGGAGCCTATGTATGAAATTTGGTTACAATTAGCCCAGTGGCTTTTGAGGAGATGTCTTAAATTGTCGACCTCTTGTACCTGCAAATCTTCCATGTACTAACTAAGACGACTGTATATAACAATTTTAGGCCAAAATCTTCTAAACTTGCCATGAAACCTTATGTTTTAGCGTTTTTCAATGCTTGACCTTGCCTTAAGAAAGGTCAAGGTCAGCCCAAGGTCATCTTTGAACAATCTTGATAGTACTCAAGTACCTGATACTATATACAGAGTTTCAAGGCCATCGATCATTTGCTTCTTGAGAAGAAGGTTTGTAAAGGTTTTTGCCATATATGGCCATGTTGGTCATGTGACCCAGACTGTTTAAACAAATTTTAATTCCCTCAGCCCCTGGAGGCTCTATATGAAATTCGGTAACAATTGGCCCAGTGCCATTTTAGGAGACGTGTGAAATTTTCACCAAGGAGACCAGGGTCAAAGAATGACCTTGACCTCTTGTACATATTGAATTTATGTACTCATTAAGATGACTGTATATACCAATTTTCAGGTCAAAATCTTCAACAGTTTCGAAGAAATTTTATATTCTAGCATTTTCCCATATAAAAGCAACAGAAAGCAAAGGTCAACCCAAGGTCATAATATGAACAATCTTGGTAGTACTCGCGTACCCGATGCTACATACCAAGTAATAAGGCCATCAGCCTATTGGTTCTTGAGAAGAAGATTTTTAAAGGTTTATCATATATGGGAGTGGCGGCCATGTTGGTCATGTGACTAGGACCGTTTGAATAAATTTTCGTTCCCTTGCCCCCTAGAGCCTCTACATGAAATTTGGTTACAATTGGCCCAGTGGGTTTTGAGGAGATGTGTGAAATTGTCGCAATATGAGAGACCAGGGTCAAAGGTCAAAGAATGACCTTGACCTCTTGTACGCATACATTTTATGTACTCATTAAGATGACTGTATATATCAATTTTCAGGTCAAAACCTTCAACAGTTTCCAAGAAATCTTATGTTCTAGCATTTTCCCATATAAAAGCACCAGAAAGCAAATTTGACCTTGCCGTTAAAAAGGTCAAGGTTAACCAAAGGTGATAATTTGAATTATCTTGGTAGTACTTGTGTACTCGATGCTACATACCAAGTTTCAAGGCCATCGGCCTATTGGTTCTGGAGAAGATTTTTATAGGTTTTTACTATATATGGGCATGGCGGTCATGTGACCAGGGCCCTTTGAACAAGTTTTCGTTCATAAGTCCCCTAGAGGCTATATATGAAATTTTGTTACAATTGGCCTACGGTTTCAGAGAAGTCGTTTGAAATTGTGGACGGACGGACTACGGACGCCGGAGCCTTACCATCCTATAAGCTCCCCAAGAGCCGCTGGCTCAGGTGAGCTAAAAACTCTTTGTATTTAAAGGAAAAATTTAATTAATTCTGCGTGGTATAAAATGACAAAAAAGAAAGCAAACAGTTTTATTTAAAAAGCGTTGTTGGATTGTGTTCGCAGCCAAACATGTCCCGTTCATTTGCTGACATTACTGTGACTGAAACTGACATAGTTCTTTATTCGGAAGATAAGACGATTGTCTCTTAGATGATCTAGATTTATCTGGAACTGAAAAAGATATCACAAACAAAAGTGTCATTTCTCAAGAAATGGAAAAGATGAAGAACAATATCTGTTTTCCCCTTAAACTATATCATCTCTTCTTCCACTGATTAACCCTATATTTTTTCAAGATTTGATCTACCAGAACAATGCACTAACGTTTTCCTGCTGACGTTTGGCAATCTTTGTTCCAGCAGGAGCAAAGGAAAAAAGATGAAGAACAATATTTGTTTTCCCCTGGAACTAATTTACTATAGTTTTTTTAAGATGAGAGCTACCAGAACAATGCACTTACATTTTCCTGCTGACGTTTTGCAATCTTTGTTCCAGCAGGAAAACATGGAAAAGGAAATTAACGGTGACTTAATTCAAAAAGTTTGTGCATCACCTTTATATGTTTTGTATCGGTCGAATAATGGCTTAGAAATATATGATGATCGAGCAAAGCATGACACATTATTTTGGGGTGCAACAGGTACCCTTGTGCGTACAGGCGACAAAGGCAAACAATTGTCTTTATAATGAATTAATTTTGAAGCGTCCAGTTAAAGGAAAATGGGTATTTTCCTGACTTCTTTAACGAGTGGAGATCAAATATTAAATGTCTAAAATGGGTATCCTTTAAAAACAATGAATGAAGCCTCCCTGTAATTTATGGCGTCTCTATAATCTATGGTTGGTTTCGCCATTCAATCTTTGAGACATGTAGTAAAGAAAAGATTGGGTATTCTAAACGTATTATTTATCCAAACATTTGCTAGTCATCTTATGAATGGTCTTAAAATATTTTAAAAGGAAAAAAATGCATGTGGTCAACCTTTCGACCGTAAACGGGATTCCATTACTTACAGCCTTTCATCATCATCCTCCAATCGTCCTGCTACGACTGAAATACTGTTAAAAAAGAATGTAAAATAGCAAGTCATCCAGCCATCTATTCATTGTTCTCCGCTGAAGAAAAAGTGCTGATCCACATCCAGAAGTAGTTCTTTGAACGAGTGGAGTAAAAGATTATTAAAAAAAATTATTCATATGTCAACATTCAAGCTGAAAAGTGTTAATTTTCAATTATCTCATGGAGATTTTTGTCCACTCTCCACAAAATCTTTAAATCTGGTTTCAATGGCTACCACTGACGGGAACGGAAAATGCTTTGTGCTGTGAACGTTTTTACATGAAGTCTGATGAAATGAAGGTAAAAGTAATGATTTCCGAGACAAGTCACTTATCACCATCTGTCTGATTCATAGGGAAAGTGCTAATTAATTCGTTTGATTTCAAAAGAAACACCGATCTTTGTAAAGAAGATGACACTTATGTTCATTAATAAAAGTACCAAATGGTTTGTCACAAAAATAAATCTCATTTAAAAGATGAAGAAGAATTTCCTGTGACCAATATGTCGAGTTTTAACGTGTGCATCTGTTTTACAGCAAGTCTGTTTGGATAGTTCAAACTGTTTTGGTACATCAGAACATAGTGAAAATTCCACTAAATCAACTCCTAGTCCTAACATTGAACTTGGTCGGAATCTTCATAAAAAATTGATCCAAAGAAAATCTCCAATGGAATTAAAATTCCACAATCGTTCATTGACCGAATGATTGAAGTTTTTTTTTTTTTGCTTTCATCAGATCATACGTTTACTTAACACTTCTGGCGAAGAAATCCCCTAACATTGTCCATGTTGTTGACAGTAGCTGGATCAGTGACTTGCTGATAAAAAAATCAAGAGCTTTATTGGTTTCTGAATAGATTAGAAAGTAAAGCAATAAGTGGTTTGACTCTTAATTTATTATTATTCCGGTTAATGAAAATGGCACAAATTGGACATTCGTTGTAATTGATAAAGAAAAGAAAATACATTTTCACTGTAAGTCTTTTGGAGTGTCAGCAAGTGCCGAGAATTTTTGTTTTCAGATTTGGAGGTTTATGTGCTACGACTGGTTGGTTGTTTTGGGTTTAACGGCCTTTTGAGATAGTATTTCAGACTGTATCGAGCCGACTCTTAAGGAGAGAGAACAAGTAAAGAGACATGATAGGAGAGATAAAAAAATCGAAACAACCCACACCCTCACCTACTGCAAGCAAAATAGACTCTTGCTTAAGGTGGTGATAATCACTGATTTGGGACAAAGACAAAAATCTGCATAAAATACTCAAAATAACACTGAGCTTTCCAAAACTTAGCAGATGCCTTCTTTATGTTGTTTCTCATAATTTTGAATCCCAAAATGCAGCATTTGTTAATGTTAAAAAGTGTTTTTATAAGAGAAGATCAAAGGGTAATTTTCTGCGAATAAATCTGAAAAAATAATATCATTATTGAAAATATACTTAGTGCTTAGAGTACCTTGTTGCATAATGGAGAGCGTCCTAGCAATTATTTTTTCTAACTCTTTCACACATTATCAGGCTGAGCAGATGAAAAAAGATGCAGTCTATGTCCAAATTTTTTTGTCAAAACACACAGGTGAGACAGGTGATACTATATTAACAAGGTTGAACAACTTCATCTACACACCACTGATCATGTCAGTAATGTATTATTTATATTGTAGGTGTTAACATAGGTATGCTTGCCTACCCTATATTTAATAAATGCGTCCACTGTACATTTACTTTGTACATGGTTGAACATTGAGAAAAAGCTACCGTTTTCATCTGGTCTACATTACAATTTGAGAAAGAGTTGGAATAAATAATTGCTAGGACGCTCTTCATTAAGCAATAATGCACCTTCAGCACTACGTAAATTTTCAATAACGATATTATTTTTTCAGATTTATTCGCAGAAAATTACCCTTTGATCTTTCCTTATAAAAACACTTTTTTAAGCAGCATGTACATCTATTTTGTATTCTAAACTGTAAAGAACAACGAGAATAAGATGTCTGCTAACTTTCAGGGAGATACGTTACTTTTTTATGGTTTTATGCAGATTTTACATTTACCATAAATCACCACCTTAACTATCATCTAAATAGTGGAGCAAATATGATTGCGTAAGTGCCCTAGAAAAGGGAGATAGTGGTCTACGGAGCACATACAAACTTCTTGGGGTAATCTTGATCGGCCATGTTATTGCGCAATCAGCACTTATTATCTCCCTTGACATTTTACACATACTGAATGCGCAATACATTTAGCAGCGCCAATGCTTTATTGACATATGCGCGCTAACCATATACTCTTAGAATATAAAATTTCCTAATCTTTCAAGACGGAAATTATGAC
Source organism: Ctena decussata (assembly GCA_963989385.1). Classification (NCBI taxonomy): domain Eukaryota; kingdom Metazoa; phylum Mollusca; class Bivalvia; order Lucinida; family Lucinidae; genus Ctena; species Ctena decussata. The sequence goes on along the minus strand of OZ022500.1, from coordinate 107,553,617 downwards.
CATTACCAAACGTTTACTGAATAATGTATGTTCTCAGCTGTCAGATTTCTCATGTCGAAAATACCCGTTGGTTGTTTACATTCAAAATACAGTTTTCACCGAATTTTTTGTTACATGTAACAGGAAATAATTTTCCCTGTATCTTCGGTCAGTTTAAAATACGATGATATATGGTTGCTATGGTAAACATATTCATTTTAATGCTAAACACATTGCTTGAAGTAGTGGGGGTTACAGTTCGTTACAATTCGTTTCTGGTGAAAAAAAGCTAGAAAAAATGCTTGATCCATAATTTGAAGCTTTTTAATGATCATTTATACCCCACAAATCAAAAATGCTATGTCATGAAAGATGTTTTTCAGAATCTTTTCATCAAATATGTACTTTAAATTGATTTAAATCTATACAAACGATCAATGGCAGTAGTGGCCGATAGGGACTAGTTATCAGAAAATCTTATCCCGTAATATTGATACGCCAATTATCTCTACTGTGAAATCTGAGATCCAAACCAAATAAAAGAAGAGAAATCAGTCCATGTGATACATTTCTTGAGTAAATACTAGGGCTATAAAATGTCACAAATAGCCATTCAGAAAATCTTTTGCATTTAAGAACATCCCATCCTGTTGTCACACTATGTGTTGTTAATTTATCTGCTGGTTTCGTTGTAAGGTCATGTAATTGTAGTACATAGTAAATTAGGTCTAAACGCGGATAAAATTCAGATTAAATAAGGTAAGGAGTTAGGAACAATGTTTATCCCAATAATCTCAATAAGGTTCCATTTTTATAACAGTGTAGATCAGTGTGTGGTGTACGGTAAGGCTCAAAACTATGCAGTGAGAGCAACTTTGAATTCATGCTTTTGTTACAGTCCAGTTCTGAGGGATGGATGGATGACTTGCGATTTAACATCTTTTTTTAAACAGTATTTCAGTCATATTAGGACAATGGGAAGGTGGTAATGATGGGCTGTGTGCAATGGAACCGCGTTTACTGTTGGAAATATTTCCGCTTCCAGCGGGTCTCGATCAACAGGCCAGCGCTTAATCTAATGAGCTACCGGGGCTCCGGCAGTTATGGCGGTATGTGTGAGATCACTTGAACCGTCTGTTCCCTTTTCTTTAGCACTATCCACCGAAAAGTGAAGACTGATCAGTTTACGGAAATGCGTAGACTGCTACGGTCCATTTTCCACGGGGCAACAGCTCTTTTAACGTTTGCAGAGCTTGTTCTTTAAGGTGAACATGTACACTTTCAGGAAAGCAACCCTGCAATTTTCATTTAGCCTCACGTCTCGAAGGGGTCAAATGTGATAGAAAAGAATTTGCTATTAGAAGAGGGTCAGCTCTTTAAAGAAAAAAAGTTCTTCTCTCTTCTAGGAGCAAATTCTTAACTTGAAGAGCTGACCTCATTTTGGAATGATTTCTATGTACTGGGAAGTAGAAGAAATCTACAAAAGACAATTCCCTTTGTAAAATAGCGGAAAAACACTGAGCGTATCCATACATTGAAACACAATGCTTCAAATCTATGAATTTGATGTCGCATTTTATAGACATTCTTTAGATATTTGCGTAAACATTTCGCATGTGTCAAACTCTTAATGTTAAACCCTAGACTTCGAAAAACCCACCGCTTGACAGTTGAAATTGGAATGTAACACAGATACGAGATAACGTGAGATGCAAGGTTCGAAAATAGTCGACTGTGCTGTACCATTTTGACTATACTCTGTTATGCCCCAGTCACACACACATATACGGATTCTGCGGATGCTACTGATGGCCAATCCGTATCTATTGGTATCTATCCATTTAATCCATAATGGATCCGTATCGCATCCGCAGAGTCCTTTACTGCCCGTATCATATCCGCAGGGTCCGCAGGATCCGCGTCGAAATTTTGATAAGGTTCAAAATTCGGGCGCGGATGAGTAAACCGTAAAAGTCCGCAACTGAACGCATTCATCTGCATCTATCCGTATCTAATCCGTGTCTCATCCGTATCTGTTCCGTGTCTTATCCGTAACTGAACCCATCATTCCGCAGTCCCAAGTTGAAGACTGATACGGTTTCATACGGATCTTTACCTTTAGTTACGGAAGTTATGGGTCATGACAGTGTCATTGATGAGGCTCTAGTAATCGTAACCTCGAAGTATGGCCCTGCTCCTTCTCTCGAATGTGTTAAGTGTTCTGTGCTCATGAAGGATTAGATTTTTATTTAAATTTGTATACCTGGATCCAAACTATTAATTGGGTAAAGGTAAAGGTTTCCTATAGCCTAATGACTGTAGAGGCGGTGGCAACGGAGAGGAGGAGGATGGGGGTAGGTGGTTAGGGTCAATGTATCTTGGGCATAGCATATGAAAGGCGAAGCCCATCTCTCTCCTTTCGCTGCCTTGTCCTTCCCTGATTTGAAAAAAAGTACCCATTTACTGCTTGGTTGACATAGATTTTCAGTCGGCAGTTAATACAGCAGATACTATTCTAATCCTTCAAGAACACTGCACACATTCGAAGGAAGGTACATGGACCATACTTCGAGAATTCGGCTACTCAAACCGCATCAGTGACCCCGATATGATTTGGTTACGAAAACCAGAGAAAGCATATGTAATTTCTTAATTTTGATAAGGCAGTAAATTCAAACACTGATTAGTACCATAAAAGATCTAAAAGGAAAAAAAAGCAATAATCTAGACTATAAATCTAAACCAATCAAAATTTTCTGATTTCTCAGAATATATTCCTGACCTGGAAGGAAAAATTATATATAATCTACACTACAGATGACGTACGGGGAGACGTTTTACGGTCGCCGCACGGCACGACACCAGTGGCACTGAAGTAAAATAGAAATCTAAAAGAGTTCATTCAAGAGCACAAAATACATTCGAAAGAAGGAACATGGGCCATCTTCGAAGTTTCGGCTACTCAAATTTAAAGAGTAACTACACTTCAGGAACTGACTGAATCAGATCCCGAACCCTATCCCCAACATCAAAAGGAAAGATTGAAAAAGACATCCCAACAAACAATAAATTACAAGTGATAAGCCGAGTCAGCAGCTCTTTCCAAAATAGGTGGCAACTCAGCTATCTTTATTGAACTAAATAATTTAGACCAATAGAAGGGTTACAACAGACTAAGCAAATTATACGAAAAACAATTAACAACTATTTTCAGCCATTTTCTATTTTTATTATAGAAGGGTTAAAATGAGAACACAATAAATTGAACAGCACCGAACATAAAACAAATGCAACCGTAACGAAAGTACCGCCTTGGGACGGTCAGTAATAACTAGTGGGGGGTTTAAACCGGTTTTACTGGGCCCAAACCTTCACCCTCACCCTCCGCCGCGGTGCACACAATTAGTTGGTAGTTCGGTTCGTATGGAGCTCCCCTGACCAGAAGATATTTATTGCTTCATTTTACCATTAAACTTTGTCCTATATTGGACAACTAATTGGAATTTATAAAAGAATTACTTTGTCCTATATTGGACAACTAATTCGAATTGATGAAAGTCAAATAAGTTTATGAAATGATGGCCCTACTTTTGCCATTGGCAAGTTCATGAAAAGATGACCCCACTGTTACAAATAAGAAACATAACATCGCACCATAACTGCACCATGCGTCACTGCCATTGCACCGACCCGGCCTCTCTGTTATAGTAGTCCTTTGCCCCCCTACTGGTGTTGTTGCCGTACAGCCGCCTCTCCAAACCATCCTGTAGGTATCTGTCAGTATTGGAACGCAACATTTTTGTTTTGAAACGTGACTGTAGAAAACAGTCCGTTACAGTACGCCGAACGAGACCCGTAACTTCCGTAACTAAAGGTAACTATCCGCTTGAAACCGTATCGGTCCTCAACTTGGAGTGGGACTGCGGAATGATAGGTTCAATAACGGATAAGATACGGAATAGATACGGATGAGACACGGATTAGATACGGATAGATGCGGATATATGCGTTTAGTAACGCACCATTACGGTTTACTCATCCGCGCCCGAATTTTGAAACTTTTCAAAATTTCGACGCGGATCCTGCGGACTCTGCGGATATGATACGGACAGTTACGGACTCTGCGGATCTGATACGGATCCATTACGGATAAAACGGATAGTTACGGACGGGCCATCCGTAGTATCCGCACAATCCGTATGTGTATGTGTGACTGGAGCATACAAGGAGCAGACACAGATGTGGACGTCGCAGTAAATCTTCTCTATTCTTCTATCCGCTAGGCATGCACAACAGTCCGCATCTGAAGGTATTTATCCGCACCTAAAGGTTACAGAAGGTAACGGAAGGTTAGTAGTTCGTACCTATCCGTATCCATACGCATCTATTGGTAACTATATCCGTACATTCATTAAATACAAATAGGCCACGCCCACAAATTCTGCGGACAAACTGAGGATTTTATCCGCAACTATCCGCCCTTTCCGTAATGTGTGTGTGTGACTGGGGCTTTACTCTGAACTTGTTTCCATTAAAAAGTCATGAGCATGTAAAATGCAATTGCAAACGCAGCACATATCTGAGTTGTTACCCAACTGCAGATACTAAACACGTGTATGTGAGGGCTTAGCGCACCTTCTTGTTGTAACCGTCCTGTCTTAGATAAATAATCCTTCAATAGTGAGAGCCTCTTCAACGTCATGTTTCCGATTTTTTGAATGTCCGATATTCATTTTAGGATATTCATTGTTCATTTTGGGATATCCAAATTCGATTTATGGTGATCAAAAAATATATTGGATTATCCTAAATTATTTTTTTGGATAGCTTTTAAAATAATTTAGGATAATAATACCTTTTTTTTTTTTTTTTTTTTTTTTTTTTGATGACCATAAATAGAATTTTGCATATCAAAAACCAAAAGTCGAATTAAGGATATCCAGAAATAGGCGAAAGCCAATAAAACAGCATCCCATATTGCTATCATACTTGAATAAAGCACGGTGACCTTCACCAGGATAAATATCGCCCAAAGACATATCCAGTTCAAGCTTCTTGCGTGTTATTCTCACTTTTGAATTGCTTGCGTGTGTGTTTTAAACCGTTTTAAACGGTAAAAATTTCATATCTCCGGCTCCGGCAACAGACATGCTTTTGCAATGAACTTCGCTTATATTGACTAATATAATTTTCTGTTTGAATCTAACTGATTTGAAGTAGTCCCTTTCAAACAACTTTGTTAAAGAAATCCGATTAAAGTCACGGTCAGAAATCAAAACAGAAATTGTCTCGTTTGCTCACTTAAAATTTATAGCATACCTCTAAACATCATTGTTACACTAATTTCTAAATTATCGCAACGAAGGTGTGGTAAGAGTTTACATTTGTCAAATCTGATAGTTCAAGCTCTTCATTAGACATAAATCGTCCATTATAACCCTGTCATCGTGTTTTATCTGAATCACCGAAACTCAAATATTTAAGATAATGACAATTCAGTACGCTGATCGATGACAATAAGGCGTGCTTGTGTAACAATATAAATAACGCAAGTCGATCGTCTTCATAATTTTCTTAATAATAATACTGATAAATAGATAAATAAATGCCATAACCAGTTACAGTGATCAGAAATTTAAAATGCCTGTCTTTACTATTAGGCAATTGAAAGGAAACCTATGTAGACCCTGATCAGACTATCCCATCTGATTATTTTTTTACTTTCTCAAATATTTTTTCTCCATCAGATTTAAAGTCTCCATAGTCCTATCAGCGGTAAAAACGCCTAAACTCAAATCATTGTAAAAAGCGGTTCATCCTTCACGTTTTGTAATAAAATGTGGGTTGGTGTGCATATATTGAGTCATATAACTTGCTAAAAGTAGAGAAAACAAGTTTTTGAAAAAATAACAAATCGCTCAACAAAATACAATTACCTGTTCTCGTTTCCCGCCCAGCAATGCTATATAAACGTAGGCGGAATAGTGATTGGGACTCCACACCTGTACATTGTATTTTTACCATTTCATTAACTCGAAAGTAGGTCATTTTAGTTGCCAACCAAAATTACCCAAATAAGTTTTCAAACCCTTTTCATGTGAAACTCAAGGATGTTTTATTTGTTTCAAGCTGGCTAATAACGATCATGTACAATGACGAAACTATAGCGAGAAGCTTGCAGCGATACCTCATGATAAAATATTTCATGGAGATAGAGCAATAGGGCCTTTAATTCAATCACAGGCTCTCTCTCTCTCTCATCCTGGTGACTCGGCCACTTCTTTTCGTTCTACTGTTTTGTTCTATTTCAGTCATTCACGCGCTTCATTAGCAACCGGCAAGACGAGAATTTCGCGAGACGAATAACTGCGCAGAATCATCGCTGGTTTTTCAGTGGTTCCCGGCTTTTCGACGTTTTCTCAAGGGCAATCGGAGAAGTTTGTATGTGCGGAGTGTAACATTTGTTTTGATATATCAAAATGACCGCCTTGGTCTGTAGTTTTGAAATTCAGCGTTTGCCACCTTGGCAAACCCTGCATAACTCTGTAGTGGTCAGTTATTTACGTTACCCCATTCGATTTTGAATAACAATAATATTTATTGAAGTCATTCGGAAGTATGCTTCTACATCATAAATGCATCAAATGTCCATAATTCTTGAAGGAATGATTTATTAACTATAAGTTAAGCTATTTTGAAAACAATTTAGAACTTAAATGCTATTATTTTCGTGACAATATATAATGTACCTCTTGAAAATTTAAAATACTAACTTAAATTGTTGCATTTTACGGAAACTCTGAGACCAAATAGCCTAAACTGTTCAATTTTGCTAATTGTCTAACTTGCAACTTTCAATAAGTTTCTAGCAAAACATATTTGTCAACCCTGTACTGTAGAACGTGGTAACACCTATTCCCTAATGGAGGCTGATAAGTCATTTTCACACAATTATTCGTACAAAAGATGGCTAATAAGCTATTTAAAACTATTTAAAACTGACAAATTGCGTCTGTTGCAATAAGCTCATGTTACACATGTTACAAAGAAAATGTTTAAAAATCATTTTTGACCTTACAACCCATAATTTAACCTAAGTAACATACGTAACAGATTGTTCATATTTGCATCAAGTGTCTATCACTCCGGCCAGGAAAACACTCTATTGAAGTTCTGACTTTTAAACAGCCGAATTGTGATAACTATGTGTTTTATGTATCGTTAAATTAAATTTTTTCGTTGTGAAGTTGGCTACTCGGACAGCAAACAGATGAGTGTTATTTACATGACATGCGAATGTGAGATTGTCCTACAATTAGAAATAAGCCTTCGTGAATTACCTTGTACATAGAACACTGTTATAGTTTCCACTGTTTACATTAATATCCGAATAACAGATCATAACTTACAGTTTTGTAGTCATACAGGTAACGTTTGTAACTGTTATCTGAAAACAATCCCCGAGATTAACTGCTGCTACAGCCAAATGTGCTTAAGCCTTATCAGTTTGAGATAAAATATTTTCAAAAGGACACGTTCGACTGGTTTAAACATACCCATGTAATTTATCAGAGACATTTCCACGGCGGTCTAATTGTGTTATAGTTTGTGTTGTCCACTTACGAGTAGCCTTCAAAAAATTGATTTGTTTTGTTTGTTTATTGGCCGTCGGTCTGATGTATATAGACACATAAAAAAAATCAGTGAAAATAGACACTTTGTTTCCCTAGGTACGTTTGATTAAGGCTAGCTTTGTGGTCATCTGCATGGAATGGACTGGATGTTTATTTGGCCACCCGTTAGTTTCGTTTAAGTACATGTCTTATTACTTTATGTAACTATTTTCAGTTTGGTGTTTCGGGAGAAATGTGGCACTAGCGGAATCAATTCCTGATCGGAGCCCGTTTACATTGTTTTGACCGTTTTCTATAAAAGCAAAATATAAAACCGTAGTTAAAATATTTTGGCCCTACAGCATATATTCAAACCAATGTAACGTATATAACAGGTTGAAAGGTAAGAGTTATTTTACTCCACTGCACCTGGTGTAAATTGCAATGTCACTACCGTGAACGCTTCCTTATACTACATTTAAATGGAAATTAAGTATTATCTGGTCATTTGGGATCATCTGGACTCACTCCGAGTCGATTTGAAGTAAAGGAAATTAGCTGAAGCTGGTGCTAGGTTGCATTGGAAGTGTTGCAACATTACGTTCCTGGGCATAATTTTAGTTAAACCGAGGTTGTTGTTTTGTTTTAATTTTTGTGTGTGATCCATTCCTTGTATCTAGATAATCAGTTCAGGAGTTTTTAGGGTGTCTAGATACACTTTTATGTGAAAATTCTACAAATTTTACTTTAGACTTTCTTCTAAATGGGAGTAAACTCTAAAAGGAAAGAATTGGCTACTGTAGGAGAAAAGTATTTCCTTTAAGAGTAGCCAATTTTGGAAGGGTAACATCATCCACAGAAGTAAATAGCAAGCATCTACAAAAGCATAACAAATTGCAGAATAACACTGAGGTATGTCCATTTACAATTATACAGTATTATTTCCAAAATATACTAGAAGATCATGTGGAGGCAAGGAACACACACGAGAAAGAACATAGCAGACTCGATTAATTGATTCCTTTCAAGATCTGGCACGGATAATCTGATAATGACATACTGTTATTTTTTAAAAATTATCGTCAAAATAACCTTTCTAATTGAGTCAATGACAAATCACTTACTTTGACTCCTTGTTTTGGTATTTAAAGGTCACGTAAACAACATTCAAACGTAAATGATTCGTCAGATTAGAATTATGATTCTTTATCATATCATCTGTTTGTTGTGATGCAGTAAGATATAGCATTATAAGTTCATCAGTTCTTGGGACGGACCCTTTCACTGTGAACAAGTTTCATATTAATTTTCAGCCGGGCCGCGTAGCGCAATCGGTAGGGTACCTGACTCATAAGTCAGAGGTCCTGGGTTCGATATCCGGTCTGGCCACATACTTTCTCCTTCCGCTGATTCAAGAAGGGCAGTTGTCAGTTACTGGCGAAAATATGAGCACTTAGTACTGGTTAACCGCCTAAGATATCTAAGCCTGCCCAGGAATAGTGTGGTTAGGTTAACTGACGGTCCCGACATGACCCTAGATGTTTACCGTGAACGTAAAGCAACAAATCAATCAATCATATTCATTTTCGGATTACCGGGTGCAGAAAATAACCGCCTTTAAGTAAAACATCTAAAACAGGCATTATACTAATATTAGAAGGTTGTCCAGGGACAACTGGCCGAGCCCGCTGTTTGCTTTAGTGACCTATAAGTATGTCAAGACTAAGTAACTGCTTCACTCTAGAAAGAAGCCAAAAAACATCATGCTTAGCCAGCATTTTCTTCTTTTTTTTTTCTCCAAATTTTCAAAAAGGAAAATAAGTAGAAGTGATGACCCAGGCAAGCTCAATTTATGACAGTTACAATATCTGACCTTCAAGTGTGACCTTGACCTTGGACCTACCCAAACATATATGTCACTTGACACTTCCACTCATCAAGAAGAACAATTGTGCCAAATTATTTTGAAATCCATCCGTAAATGTAGAAGGAACGGCTCGGACAAGCTCAATATATGACCATTTAATAATGAGACCTTGACTTAGGACCTACTAGAACAAATGTTCCAAATTGCACTTCTTCTCATCAAGGAGAACAATTGTGTTAAATTATTTTGAAATCCATTTGTAAATGTTGAAATTATGGCTCAGACAAGCTCAAATTATGGCCATTTTATAATTTGACCTTCAAATGTGACCTTGACCTTGGACGTACCTGAACAAATGTTTCAAATGGCACTTCTATTCATCAAGGAGAACAGTTGTGCTAAATTATTTTGAAATCCATCCATAAATGTAGAAGTTATGGCTCGGACAAGCTCAATTAATGGCCATTTTATCATTTGACCTTCAAGTGTGACCTTGACCTTGGACCTACCTGAACAAATGTTTTAAAAGGCACTTCTACTCATCAAGGAAAACAATTGTGCCAAATTATTTTGAAATCCATCCATAAATGTAGAAGTTATGGCCCGGACAAGCTCAATTTATGGCCATTTTATCATTAGACCTTCAAGTGTGACCTTGACCTTAGACCTACCTGAACAAATTTTTAAAAGACACTTCTACTCATCAAAGAGAACAATTGTGCCAAATTATTTTGAAATCCATCCATAAATGTAGACGTCATGGCTCGGACAAGCTCAATTTATGGCCATTTTATCATTTGACCTTCAAGTGTGACCTTGACCTTGGACCTACTTGAACAAATGTTTCAAAAGGCACTTCTACTCATCAAGGAGAACAATTGTGCCAAATTATTTTGAAATCCATCCATAAATGTAGAAGTTATGGCCCGGACAAATCCGGACGGACGCACGCACGCACTCACGCACGCACATACACCGAACTGACATTGTAACAACTATATCTCGCTCTCCGCAAGCGGGCTCGACAACAAACTATGCATTATATAGAAAAAATTTGTGGGTAATTATGTAACTGTCTTAGCCCTTTCTTTGGAACTTTAATTATTTAAATCAATTGTATCACATATTAAAATAACTTCAGAGATATATGGCGATACTGCTTTTAGATTAACCCTCGGTACCTGAATGTTTGCTTTCAACATTTGCAGTATACTTGAAGGGTAATCTGATAGCTTGTTTACTGCTGCATGCTGTATACGTTACCTTTTTGACCACCTAACCAAGGAGTCAAAGTCAGTGATTATCATTGATTCGAATTAAATGTAATTTAAATGATTATCATTAATTTGAATTAAATGTAATTTAAATGATGATTTCGAAGTAAAAATGTTAGCCCCATTAGACAGTGTGTGTGTGTGTGTGTGTGTGGGGGGGGGGGGGGGGGGGGGGGGGCAAGATAGTCATATTTATTTCATTTCACACAATATCCATTCACCTTAAAGTCTGGTGGAATGATAAAAGCTTGAAAAAATTCTGAAGGAAGATTCTCTGGAAGCAAGGAATGCATCAGAGAAAACAAAATTAGCATCCTTGGTTAAGCTGCGTGTGTGCCCAGCAATGTAGTGTTGCAACAATGTCAGTGCCTCCTAGCACCAGCTTCAGCTAAATTCCTTTTTCAAACTGACTCAGAATGAGCCTAGATTATCTCGCACATAATTTTCAGTAAGATGAGGTACGACGGATATTTCATGGCAAGCACACGGAAATTTACACTTGGTGCAGTAGCATAAAATAACTCATACCTTTTAACCTGTTATACACGTTACTTTGATGAAATGTATGCTTTTAGGCAAAAAACATAAACGTTGGTTTTATATACATGTATTACTTTTAAATAGGAAAAGGTCAAAACAGACAAAGTAGTGTAAAGAGGCAGCAATCAGGAATTGATTCTTTCTCTGAAACAAATCCACTCACCATACCAAATTGAAAATAGCAGTATAAAGCTATAAGACAAGCAGTCAGACGATCTAGCCAAATAAACATCCAGCCCATTCCATGCAAATGATAACAAAGCTAGCCTTAAAAAAACAAAAATAGTCAAACAGATGCCTATTTTCACTCATTTTTGTCCCTTTCTCTATATATAGCTATATATGGCAGAATGATGGCAAATATGCCGATGAAATAAACTGATTTGTGAAGATTACAGATAAGAGGACTTCACAAACTTTGACATCGATACACCACAACTGATGCTCCGCCTTGAAGCTGTCAATAATGAGCTACCCTTAAGTCAGTCTAATGTGGTTTTTATTTCAGCTCAAAAAATAAAACTTACGCATATTAGGCAGTAGTAATATCTAATCTCAGGGACTGTTTGGAAATAAAGGTTGTAAACGTTATCTTTCTGAGTACAAAACTGCAAATTATGATTAGTTAGTTTGGCACATTTGGTTTTGTTAAAAAGTTTTTTTGCTATAAATAAAAAAAATGTATATTCCATGTTCAGATTAATTAACAAATGATTCATTTGAACATCAGGACAATGTCAGCTTTGCAAGTCATGTAAATAACACTGTTTCCTGTCTTAGTAGGCGATTGAACTCTCATTTTACAATAAATAACAACTATTTTCATCTAAACTATGTTGTTTAAAAGTCAGAATTTCAAAAAGGTATATTCGTGGTGGGAATGATCTATGCTTTACTCAAAATTTTAATCTGTTAAGTACGTTACTATGGTTAAAATATGTATTGCTTAGGTCAAAACAAAAATGTGAACTGTTGTTTTATATCATGTATTACATGATCGTACTGCGACAGGGCCAATTTGTCAGTTTAAAATAACTTATTAGCCATCTTTTGTACGAACAATTGTGGGAAAATGATTATTTAGCCATTAACAGGGAATCGGTGTAATCATGTTCAACAGTACATATTTGACAAAGTACAGAAGCTAGGGGTCTCAAATTTGTTTTGTTAAAAGGGACAATTAGAAAATTTGTTTTGTGACAAATTCTTTGTAAATGCAACTACCTAAGTTGCATTTTAAGTTTTCGAGGGGTAAATAATATTGTAACGAAAATAACAGCACAGAAGTTCTGAGCTGTTTTCTAAGCAGCCTTATTTATAGCATATTAATCATTCTTGCAGAAAATATTAATATTTATACATTTATATTGTTTAAACACATTTCTTATTGACTTCAATGAATATATTTGTTATTTAGAATCTAACGGGATAACTTAAATAACTGGCCACTGCAGAGTTATGCAAGGTTTGCCAAAGTGGCAAACGCTGAATTTGATAACTATAGACCCAGGCGATCATTTTGATATACAAAAACAAATGTTACACTCCGTAGACCACCCCCTTGAAAGATAGCCCAACATATTTGCTCCACTAAAAGGGGGAGTTCCACCCTATAGGAAATTTACATAGGGTTCTGCCCACGCACCGAATCCCATAATATTATGCATGGTGATTGTCTAGGACATTACTATTGCCTTTCTGAAATATTTGCTGAGCCACCTATTTTAATTGTTTAATTACAACATTTTAATTGGATGGGATGCAAAAAATAGGGGCACCCCTATTTCAAGCAGCCCAAAGCTGTAAGATTTTTGAATTTCTGACCCGTTTTATTCTCAAAATGATTCCTAGTAATTCTTGATTATGTATGTACCATGTTTGTATTCAAATGTATACCATAAAACTTTCCATATTAACTTTTGCTTGCAGATGCCCCCAAATTTCAGCTCCGTAAAATTTTTTGAACAAATTAAAGGACCTCTGACAGTTTCCATGCAAATTTGCCTATTTTTCAACAAATTACTGCAGCTTTCTTGGGAAGCCCAAAATAAAATTTTTAGCATTAACGGGTAGACATCCATTTTAAAGAGATTTTGATATTGCTTTTGAACAAGTATTACATCTGCATACTAACTCTCACTGATTCTGGCAAGAGGGGTAAGTGAAATTTTCAGTCATCCTAAATAAATATATTTTTCCGTTTTTCTTATTTAATGAGTTTCAGTTTTTAAATATGCTTAAAACGAAGTAAAACTCTATAGATGCTCATGGTATGCAATAATATGTAAATAAAAAGTCTGTTAGCCTTATTTTTAGACACAGAGGGTCTAATTACCCCACCCACTTTTCAGTTTTTTAGCTGTGGTCTAATTACCCCACCCACTTTTCAGTTTTTTAGCTGTAGACTATCTTTCTCCCCCGTGCCTCAGCTCGCCACTCATATATAATGTGTATATTGACAGTACACATATGCATGCAAAGTGGCTTGCTGAGGCACGGGGGGAAAAGCATCTTTATAAAACTTCTCCTATTTTCCATACATTCAATGGTAAAAACTTGCTTTTTACACCAAAAATCTAAGTCTGCATATGAGATGATTGGAAAATTATTTTTGTGCCAATTATAGGGTGTTTAGAGCAACACATTTCAATAAAAATTTTGAAGTATAAAGAAAGTTCATTTCCCCCCATTTTTATAGGCAAATCTACATTACAACTGTCAGAGGTCCTTTTCGACTTGACTATGTTGTACTTCTTGTCAACCTTTCAAATTAATATGAAATTAGGCCATACATGTGTAAATTATAATTATAAATTTTCTTGAAAATCGAAAGCCGGTAAATTGATTTTTTTGGAATGCTGACTGTTAACAGCTGAAAAAAAATAGGAATGCATATACATGTAGTTTTGTGATTATTTTAATGCTAATTATTTTTAGTTTTAGTGAATTTTATCGTCTATTTGCTTCATGAAATCCTGTATTGTTGAGCCACTTGTGGTGAGCGAGATATAGTTGTTACAACTTCAGTTCGGTCTATGTGCGAATGTGCGTGCATGCGTACATTTGTGCATCTGTTCGGATTTGTCCAGGCCATAACGTAAACATTTATTAATGGATTTCAAAATAATTTGGCACAATTGTTTTCCTCGATGAGTAGAAGAGCTATTTGAAACATTTGGTCGGTAGGGACAAGGTCAAGGTCACACTTGAAGGTCAAATGATAAAATGGTCAAAAAGTGAGCTTGTCCTGGCCATAGCTTCTACATTTATGGATGGATTGCAAAATAATTTGGCACAATTGTTCTCCTTTACAAGCAGAAGTGCCATTTGAAACATTTGGTCAGGTAGGTCCAAGGTCCAGGTCACACTTGAAGGTCAAGTGATAAAAATTGTCATTAATTGAGCTTGTCCGGGCCATAACATCTACATTCATATATGGATTTCAAAATAATTGGGCTTAATTGTTCTCCTTGATGAGTTCAAGTGCCACTTGAAACAATTGGTCAGGTAGGTCCGAGGTCAAGTTCACACTTGGAGGTCAAACGATAAAGTTGTCATAAATTGTGCTTCCCCAGGCCATAACTTCTACACTTATGTATGTATTTCAAAATAATTGGGCATAATTGTTCTCCTTGATGAGTAGAAGTGCCATTTGAAATATTTAGTCAGGTCCAAGGTCAAGGTCACACTTTAAAGTCAAATGATATAATGGTCATAAATTGAGCTTGTTTGAGGCATTTCTGCTACATTTATGCATGGATTTGAAATTAATTGTTCCCCTTCTTAATGAGTTGAAGTGCTATTCGAAACATTTGTCCAGGTAGGTTGAAGGTCAAGGTCAAACATGTATGTGAAGGTCAAATGATACAATGGTCATTAATAGAGCTTGTTCAGACCATTTCATCTATATTTACGGATGGATTTCAAAATAAGTTGGCACAGTTGTCCTCCTTGATGAGTAGAAGTGTCATGTGATGCATTTATTCTGGTAGGTCCAATGTGACACTAGAAGGTTAAATGAAAAAATTGTTGAGCTTGTCCCAGCTATTACTTCTACGTTTACGCGCGGATTTCAAAAAATTTGAATACAATTGGTCTCCTTGATGAGTAAAATTGTCATGTGAAATATTTATTCTGGTAGGTCCAATGTTGTGTTTCTTTTTCTTTATACACTGTCCAGTGGTCGGAGTTAACTTTTCCATTTATTCCTCAGACAAGAAGATCACTATATCTGCATATGGAGCAATTTATTATAATTGTAGTTTAGGTAACTATTAATGTTACTAGAAAATGAAGTGTTTCTATGAACATATTAACACTTAAAAGTGACATTCATTTTGTCTAACATATCACCTTCATCTATATCATGCATTATGTTACAATTACCGGTTTCCAAATTTCATGAAATTCCTGTGGTATAAAGAGGAAACATATGGCCTATTTTTCAGGAAATTTCATAGGTTGACACTGACTCGAACATACATAAATTTTGGGATGCTTTTCGTTTTTTAATAGTTTTAGTGTCGCTTTTAGCCATATTTTCTTACTTAATGATTAAAATAAAAGTTTTGTTTGTATATTTGCATAAGCATAACTGGAATCAAAAATATCCATATGGAGCCCTTTTACTATTGTAGTTCACATTTTATGAAATTGAATAAAGCTGAGGATTTATGATTGATAAATTATAAGGCTGGTATCACAAAAAATCAAGTAGCCCAAAGGGCAACAATTGCTCACCTGAGAGACATTGTAAACCTATAGGGATCAGTAGAAACCAAGAAAAAGTGGCGACATTGATTTTGTGGATGCTCAGGGCAGGTACTCCATAGTCAGTGGTGGGATCTAGCCGAAATGCTAACTGATCCAAGCTTTTATGCATATCCTCATTACCTGCAAGTATGAAGAGGATCCGATGAAAATGTGATGACGTTGTTTTCTCCATTATAAGACTATGGGATTTTTTTCAAATGCCCAAAGGCAGCTAACTCCGTAGTCTGTGCTCGAATCCGGCCAAATTTCGAACTCATCCAAGCTCTCTTATGTATGTCATCATTACCTGCAAGTATGATAAAGATCTAATCAAAAACCTTGATTGCAGCACCCTGAAAGTCAAACTTGCTCGAGATATTGTCATGCCCTACATTTGTGTGAATTTATTTTAAAATCCGTTGAGAAATATAGGTGCTAGAGCGATGACAAAGTTTTTCTAAAAATAGCCACAGTGACCTTGACCTTTGGCACAGCATCCTGAAAGTCGAACTTGCTGGAGATATTGTCATACCCTACATTTGTGTCAAGTTATTTTATAATCCATGGAGAAATGAAGGTGCTAGGGGGATGATAATTTTTTTCTTAAAATAGCCACAGTGACCTTGACCTTAGGCACAGCACCCTGAAAGTCGAACTTGCTCGAGATATTGTCATGCCCTACATTTGTGTGAATTTATTTTAAAATCCATTGAGAAATGTACGTGCTAGAGCGCTGACAAAGTTTTTCTAAAAATAGCCACAGTGACCTTGACCTTGGGCGCAGCACCCTGGAAGTCAAACTTGTTTGAGATATTGTCATGCCCTACATTTGTGTGAAGTTAATTTAAAATCCGTTGAGAAATGTAGGCGCTTGAGGGATGACCAAGTTTTTCTAAAAATAGCCACAGTGACCTTGACCTTGGGTGCAGTATCCTGAAAGTCAAACTTGCTTAAGATATTGTCATGCCCTACATTTGTGTCAAGTTATTTCAAAATCTGCTGAGAAATGTACGTGCTAGAGCGCTGACAAAGTTTTTCTAAAAATAGCCACAGTGACCTTGACCTTGGGCGCAGCACCCTGGAAGTCAAACTTGTTTGAGATATTGTCATGCCCTACATTTGTGTGAAGTTAATTTAAAATCCGTTGAGAAATGTAGGCGCTTGAGCGATTACCAAGTTTTTCTAAAAATAGCCACAGTGACCTTGACCTTGGGTGCAGTATCCTGAAAGTCAAACTTGCTTGAGATATTGTCATGCCCTACATTTGTGTCAAGTTATTTCAAAATCTGCTGAGAAATGTAGGTGCTAGAGCGCTGACAAAGTTTTTCTAAAAATAGCCACAGTGACCTTGACCTTGGGCGCAGCATCCTGAAAGTCGAACTTGCTTGAGATATTGTCAAGTCCTACATTTGTGTGAAGTTATTTCAAAATCTGCTGAGAAATGTAGGTGCTAGAGCGCTGACAAAGTTTTTTCTGTCACATTGACCTTGACCTTGAGCGCAGCATCCTGAAAGTCGAACTTGCTCGAGATATTGTCATGCCCTACATTAGTTATTTCAAAATCCGTTGAGAAATGTAGGCAATAGAGCGATGACAAAGTTTTTCTAAAAATATGTGATGACGTTGTTTTCTCCATTATAACACTATGGGATTTTTTTCAAACGCTCAAGGGCAGCTAACTCCGTAGTCTGTGCTCGCATCCGGCCAAATTTCGAACTCATCCAAGCTCTTATGTATGTCATCATTACCTGCAAGTATGATAAGGATCTAAGCAAAAACAGTTGAGAAAACGTGATGACGCCATTTTCCCCATTTTAACCCTATGGGATTTTTTTTCTCAAACACTCAAGGGCAGAAAACTCCGTAGTCTGTGCTCGAATCCGGCCAAATTTCGAACTCATCCAAGCTCTTGTGTATGTCATCATTACCTGCAAGTATGGTAAGGATCTAGTCAAAAACAGTCGAGAAAACGTGATGACGCCATTTTCTCCATTATAACCCTATGGGGCTATCTGTTGCCATGGAAACCAGAGTTCTGAGCTGATCGGCACCAAAACCTAATGCAGCCTTTCCCCCACCCAAATAATGCTTCAGATAAAATTTGATTGCGATCGGCCCACTGGTCTCTGAGATATTTATGTTTGAAAGTGTTGACGGACCCACGCACGGACGACGGCTCGACTCCCATCCTATAAGCTCACCTCTGAGCCTTCGGCTCAGGTGAGCTAAAAACGGGAGTACTTCAGGGTGCTCTCCTGAGACCTTAAAAGTCTTAAAAGTGGGCAGATTTGGAGCCCCCCCCCCCCCCCAATAGTAGGATGCTCCGGCACGGAAAAATACCCAGCACCATCGCCCCCCACCCCTACCCCCTCCATGTGCTTAGAAGTACTGATGCCTAGTAGACAAATTTAGAAAAGGAAAACTAGTATTTTGTTATGTATTCAGAAGACCGAAATTTCCCAAAAACAAAACTTTTGACAGCAGTTGTGGAATTTACATCTATGCTGTAGCTCGTGTCATTGTTTTGCGCATCTCACCAAACCACTCATCCCATCTACACTATCATTTTCCCAACATCAATATCAACTCCACCCATCCTACCCCCAGTTAGCCCTTTAAGCACCACACCTGTGCAAACTGGAGTTTACCAATCGCATTCAATGTCACACTTTCCCCTCTACCTGTTAACTCCGCTGTCCCATGCCTAAACCAGAGCATCAAAAGCAAACACAAAAAATAACTACCATATGCAGGTCCTTTTTAATGTCATATTACCTCTTAAATCAGTCAATTCCGATTTTCTTACAACATACAGAATTTAAAGGTGAATAGTTTCTATAAGATAAGGGACCGTATTTATAAAACGACTTAAGTCGTTGCTATGCTGTTGCTAAGGCTAAATTTCTGTGAAGGAGAGTCCCTACAACTATGAAATTTGCTCTGGAGGAACAGTCCTCCAGACCAAATTTCATAGTTGTAGGGAATCTCCTTTATAGATATTTAGCCTTAGCAACCGCATAGCAACGACTAAAGTGGCTTTATGAATACGGCCCCTGACCGTTTTCATAATGACTGTGTGAGATGGTTTAGATATGAATATGGTATTTCAAACGTTCTGATGTTTCACTTATTTATTTATATTGTCTTCAAAGTTAAGCTTGTCTTGTTTATTAGTTCTAAAATCAAGGCTACAATGACTTTGTTGCTACCTGATGATACCTCTGTCTGAAAAATGAACTAGAAAATTGCTAAATGTTCACATACATGCTAATTGCTCCCCAGGGGAAGTCCGGGTAAAATAAAGCTACAGCTAATAAAGAAGGAAAGGCGACGTTGATATATTTAATACAAATGAGATCATCCCGCTGCGTATACGAGTAACTTTTTCCCATGAAAAAGAAACTGAACAAGAAAATTCGTTGAATTTATATTCCCCGCCGAAATGGCTAAGGACCTCCTCTGACAGTTTCCATGCAAATTTGCCTATTTTTCAACAAATTACTGCCGCTTTCTTGGAAGCCAAAAATAAAAATGTTAGCATTTACGGGTAGACTTATTCATTATAAAGAGGTTTTGATATTGCTTTTCAACAAATATTACGTCTGCATACTGATTCTCGCAAGAGGGGTAAGTGAAATTTTCAGTCATCCTTAATACATATATTTTTCGCGTTTTCTTATTTAATGAATTTTATTTGTTAAATATGCTTAAAATGAAGTAAAACACTATAGCTGCTCATAGTATGCAATTATATGTAAATAAAAAGTATGCTAGCCTTATTGTTAGACACAGAGGGTCTAATTACCCCACCCACTTTTCAGTTTTTCAGCTGTAGACTATCTTCCCCCCCCCCCCCGCCGTGCCTCATCTCGCCACTCATATATAATGTGTATATTGACAGTACACATATGCATGCAAAGTGGCTTGCTGAGGCACGGGGGAGAAAGCATAACTATAAAACTTTTCCTATTTTCCATACATTCAATGGTAAAAACTTGTTTTTTCACACCAAAAATCTATGTCTACGTGTGATATATTGGAAAAATTATTTTTGTGCCAATTGTAGGGAGTTCAGAGCAACACATTTCAATAAAAATTTTGAAGTATACAAAAAGTTCATTTTTCCCCATTTTTATAGGCAAAGGATAAGGTTCACGAAGGGTCAAAATCGGCCCTGTCTCAGAAATTGATGAAATTTTACTATATCATATTTATTTGTTTCCTGCGATTGAAAATGGATTTTTTAAAGTCTCGCATGTTATTTACGCAATTGTGACGTCATTGAAATACCCTACCCGAAATGGCAATAATGGAATTTGAATAAAAGCAGAAGCACACTTTTCATGATTGAACATTTATCTCTTATATTTAGATATTTAGTTGTCTGAAAGAAATGTACATTTACATAAAAGCATTCTTTCGTTGATGCACGTTTCAAGCACGGCTCGACATGCAGCTAAATTAGCATTCTGTGGCCAAATTGCGGGGAGCTGCAAGTGATAAAATATTGGTACGGTATCGCATTCCACAAGTCTATGACATTGATCTTTGATGTGCAGACCCAGATCAGACTGCTCCTGGGTCTACTTTTTGTGCTTTTCCATCTGCATCTTTGAGGTACATGCACATTACTACAATGAAAAAATATTCAATTTTAGGACAGTTGGTTAGATTTTTTAACTTTACGGATTTACGGTCCCTGTCTTGATCACTAGTAAAACTCATGATAACAATACCAATACTCGGCGAGACGTGTTTGGTTTGCTTGCATCATCAAACTATTGTTTGGAAGCGGGAAAAAATCATTATTCAGTGTAGCCTTGTTAAATAGTGCAAATAGTGCGTAAATCGTAAATTGGTAAACTCTTGCAATTCATAGCTGAAGTCTGGTGGGTGTGTTTGGAGAGCGGGGTAGGTGTGTGTGGTGGTGGTGGTGGTGTGTGTGTGTTGGGGGGGGGGGGGATATGGACGGATGGATGATTGCGATTTTAAATCCTTTTTAACCGTATTTTAGTCATATCAGGACGATAGGAGGGTGATAATGAAAGACTGTGCAATAAAACTCCGTTTACGGTTGGAAAAATTTCCACATCCAGCGGACCTCGAATCTGTCATCGCTAAAACAGCAGGCCAGCCGCTTAACCTACTGGGCTACTTGTTGGGGGGGGGGGGGGAGCTGTTTTTCCGGGCGAGAGGTGTGTAAGGGGCGGGCAGGCGCATTATCACTGTTTATGCGTGTATACCAAAATAACTTCTTTTCAGCTTTTTAATTATATAAATTGCTGTTTTTTATGTATCAGTTTCCCTTTTTATACCCCGCCACACTTTAGTGGCGGGGTATTATGTTATACCTTTCGGTGTCCGTCCGTCCGTCCGTGCTCACCATTTCCGATCGATAACTTGAGTATTTATTCACGGAATTTTTTCAAATTTTGCATACACATTGTTATCGGCGATGAGTGGTATGGGATTGTTAATGGGCAAAATCCGTCCATTTTTAACGGAGTTACTGCCCTTTTTCGTATTGGAAAAATGGTTTCTGGCCTGTTATTCCTTTACTGTTCATGATATCTGAATGAAACTTCACAGATATGTTGCACATCAAAGGTTACATATTGTGACTAAGGACCGTCACTCTGACTTTCCCAGTTTGTGAGTTATCCGCCCTTGATAGGTCTGAAAAAAGGTTTTTGACCTATTGTTCCTTTACTATATGGAATATCTGAATATAACTTCACAGATATGTTTCACATCAAAGGTAACATATTGTGACTAAGAACCGTCACTATTACCTTTCCCGTTTGTGAGTTATCCGCCCTTGATTGAATTAAAAAATGTTTTTTACCCGTAGTTCCTTTACTATGTGGAATATTTAAATGAAACTTTACAGATATGTTTCACATCAAAGGTTACATACTGTGACAAAGAACCATCACTCTTACCTTTCCAGTTCATGAGTTATCTGCCCTTGATAGGTCTGAAAAATGGTTTTTGACCTGTAGTTCCCTTTCTATATGGAATATCTGAATAAAACTTCACAGATATGTTTCACATCAAAGGCTTCATATAGTGACTAGGAACTGTCACTCTGATCTTTCCGGTTTGTGAGTTATCCGCCCTTGATTGATCTGAAAACGTTTTTTTATCTGTAGTTCCTTTACTATATGGAATATCTGAACGAAACTTCATAGGTATGTTTCACATCAAAGGTTACATATTGTGACAAAGAACCATCACTCTTACCTTTCCAGTTAATGAGTATTCCCCCTTGATAGATCTGAAAAATGTTTTTTGACTTGTAGTTCCTATACTATATGGAATGACTTGTAGTTCCTATACTATATGGAATATCTGAATGAAACTTCACTGATATGTTTAACACCATAGAATAGGAAACAGAGTCTCTCAGCTCAAAGAAATGCTTTACAGCCTGATCTAAATCTACACTGGTCAGAATGCTCCACGTTGTTGGGTGGTTTATATTAATATTTATTTACAGTAAGGACATCATATCTCTGTCTATCTCAGTTCTGTGGCTCTTTAGCTATTATATATCTAAAAAAAATAAGTTAGGATGCACAGCAGTGGCGGGGTATCATGCAGTGCCTGCGGTGCTTTTATTTGTCCACTGCTTATTCAAAGAACAGCGAGTGGACACAGTATTCACCTTTCCGAAGTTCCATAGCCCCCCCCCCCCCCCCCCCCCTCTCCCAATCCCACTGGACAGACGGTACTTACATACGCCTCATGCAGCTTGTCATGAATCAGTCTGAAATTTTGCAGGCTTCTGGTCTGCAAATTCTCATGTGAGTTGGGGGTTCTGGTGGGGGTTCTGGTTACAACTTTTTACTCTTTTGGTTTTTGCAAACGGGTATCAGAAGACCAACCTAGCAGGTGCTTTATTTACACCATTTCTTTTACCGATTTCCGATTTGCATTCATCATTCTGGAACTCACTTCACATACTTCTTTTACATGCGAAAAGGAGCCCCGGTAGCTCAGTGGGTTAAGCGCTGGCCTACTGACCTAGGGGACCGCCGTTTCCGGTAGAAAAGAGTCTCGCCTCAAGCGGGATTCGAACAGGTTCCATTGCACACAGCCTTTCATTATCATAATCCCATCGTCCTGATATAACTGAAATACTGTTGAAAAGGACGTAAAATCACAAGTCATTCATCCATCTATCCATTTACATGCACAGTAAATATGCATATGGTTAGTGGAATAATGGTTGGAGATTTTTATCACTTTTTTCGCTTTGCAAACTGAATTGCTTTCTCACCCGCAACATTGCTTCTTTTACTATATATTCAGTAGACCCCCATACACCCTACTCATACTTCTGAACAAATGCTATATTTGGGTCAGTAAAACAGAACCGCAAATCCTTCTGGATTATTTCAGGCATGGGTGCCAAGCTGCCTGGTATGTGCTCCCATTTACCCGCTCGTCCGGAGGACTTTGGAAGTCAAAGCCGTCTTCCCCGTGGATCACTGATTCTCGTCGAATTCGCTGAGTTTGGTTTGGGCGAAGCTCAGCTAGAAAACCGTATTAATCATAATAAACACCCCTGCTCTAATAGACGCCCCCTTCAATAATGTTATATTATCTTGCATGAAAACCTTGTTTGCTCCTCTAGATTAGGTAGAACTTTTAAATGGGGTCTACTCTTGAAGGAAAGAATTGCTCCTAGAGGAGCGAATTATTTCCTTCAAGAGTTGAACACCACCCCTACTGAGAAGAGAGGCAAAAATTAAGAGAATACGCAGTAACCAAACTACTGGTTATTAGAGGTATTTTGGCAGTGGCTGATTTGTTTACAATTTCGGCTCTAATTAACGCCGCCCCCTCCCCCACTTTCGTAAAATGCAACGCCCCAGGACCTTAAATATGATTTATACGGTATATGCCTATTTACCGGCCAATTAACCTTGAATAATCAGCTGTCTCTCACGGCAAGGTACTCTCTGCTAATGACGTCACCCAAAGTTACATTGTGACGTAAGAAAGCGTGACGTTACAATTTGGCGCGTCTTTCTCAGTTATTTGGCATTGAAAAAATGGATAAGTTATTTTTTCACTATGGGCACAGCTGCCTTACAAAAAATATCTATTAAAAATCGACAGATAATTACAATATCTAAGCACTGTCAAAAAATCTTTTTGTAAGGCGACTGTGCCCATAGTCAAATTTGCGATCAAAGACGCGAAAACTCGCGAAAAACATCAAAATACGCCTACCCTACCCCATTATATCGACCTATTACATAACAGAGGGAGGTTAGAATAGCAAAACAAGTGCTGATTCTAACAGTAGGGATGCCAGACATACAAACTAGCACAATGCCGCTGTTCTTAATCGAGTTTGATTTTTTGCCAATTTACAGGGCCGATAAAGCAGGTTCACGAACCTTGTCCTTTACATTACAACTGTCAGAGGTCCTTTGTTTAAGAGGTTGAATTAAAGAGGGGCAATCACTGATTCCAGTGGCAAACCTATTCCCGACTCAAAAATAGGTCCTTCATAACCTTAAGCTTACGTGACCCTGTTCAACGAATAAATCTATTCTTAAGTCCTACTACTTATGCCCATTTTGGATAGTTTTACCAGCAACCGATCTGTCCAAACACTATCATATGTTTTTTTCCATGTTGATTAGAAAGGCAACAGTATGTTCTTTGGCATTAAAACTGTCAAAAAAAAAAACTATCCCAGACTATTCACTTTCTGAACCCTTCTTGGTCCATGGACAGGCCGAGAAGCCATATAATCTGTTAGTGATAATTCTTCTGAGGTTTTGCCAAGACAACACGTCAAGCTTATCGGGCGATATGACCATGGCAAATGGTATTTTTACCGCCTTTGTTAAGAAGTCCACAATTTTGTGGGATAAAATCCTCTTACCATGATCTGCCAAACGACGTGTATATAAACTTAAGGAGCTCTTCATCTGAGTTTGAAAGCAGCTCTTCATATATATTATCAGGTCAAGGCGATACTCCAGATTTCAACATCTGAAGCACTTTTTGGACTTCTTCTGTAATATTCCTGCTTAAAATTCAAGGTCTTCTTGCAGGTCTGTGGCATTGTAGTCATGGTTTTTAATCTTTGAAAGTTCCTCCTCTATTTCCCTCTGGAATTCTTCAGCAAAGGTAATCAATTCGTAAAAGGGGCTTGAAGCATGAATATGTTGGAATTACACTTTCCATTCTGTGTTTAAGGACAGCATGGAAAAGGCAGGTCGAAATAAATGATATGAGGAAGACTCTGATATGGTATAAAGAGCAGAGTCGCACCAGGCAAGCATGTTCTTCAGAAGAAGGAAGACACAACTAATTTGAATTATTTAAGCAAGAAGGAAGATGAGACAGGTGTTGTGGAAGAGCAATCAAAAAAACTATGGATTGAAGAACTCTGTAAAAAGTTAGTAGTGCCAGTACACAAGCTGAAATGTAGTGGCACTTCAAGCTGTTGACCTCGTGCTAGGAATATGATGATATGGGTAAGTACCACCGGCCAAAAGGTATAAACAAACACATTGGATACTATGTGACGGATGCCAAAAACTGTGGCACATTGAATGCGCATGCATTAGAAAAGAAGACAAACAACGTGATGTTGTGGTTCCTGCTGTGCGTTAGACTGATTAAACCAGTAGCTTAAATCATAGGAAAATTGGTTGTTTTGATTAAAATGTATGTTTAAAAAAAAGTCACACTAAAGTGGCAAAACATTTTGTTTACTTCAAATCGCCATAACGTTTGACTCAGTAAATGACTCCCTGAAAAGAAAGTGTCTTCAAGCAGCTCTATTGTTTCTTTCTGTCCAAACACGGGTTTGTTATCGCTGTTGATGAGGGGTAGGACTCTGCGTAAGCTAAGAGGAAAGTTCTTAAACACAGATTCTGACTTAGTTACAGGGGTTGTATACTTTTGCTTTTTTGTCAACAAACTGGCATTTAAATTCAGGATCTTGAACTTCTTCAGATGATTTTGCTAATTTTTCACGAGAGAAAATAAGTCAAATAAAATAAAAACAACAACATAGTTTTAGTGCTAACAACATTTCAATCTTATTATTAAATATGCGGGGCAAATGATGCTGGGACATGGATCTATCGATTGTTTTGGGTTAAACGGCCCTTTAAGACAGTACTTCAGTATATATCGGGCCATCTCCCAGAGAGGGAGAAAGAAGAGAAATGATAGACGAGAGAAAAAAATGTCAAAACAACCCCCACCCGCACCTTCTGCAAGCACAGTAGGCCTTTGCCCTACACTTTTTCAAATCAGTAGGACGCCCCGGCACTGAAAGTTATACACAGCACCACCCGACACCCCCGACATGGATTTAATGTCATTTATACAACTACATACTACTGAACTTTAATGGGTGAAGCTACTACTTATGTGTGTTATACATGTAACAGGAAAACAAGAAAACGTCACTATTATTCTATTTAAACAGGATTATTAAAAAAAAAACACAAGAAAATCGGTGGAACCGATGGATGCTCCCCGAAGGCTTGGAATAGGAGAATGGGTATCCTGGTGAAGGAGTGATTTTCTGTGTAAATTAAATGCAATTTAAAATGGGAAAAATAATTTTCTTCAATACTTTTAGAGCAATGCTCTGGACATGCATACAACTGAGAAAAAATAAGAAGAGAAATAACACCAAAGTAGCTTGGGATACAGTTATGGTTCTTCTGTTCTGCACTTCTTGTCATTACCCTCTATTATCAATATGTGAAGTTTCATTCATGTTCTCTTAAATATGTACAGAGATATACTCCGGACAAGCTAAATAACTGAAACAATTAGGAAGGGGGCTTACTCTGTAATTGCTTAAGGTAGGGTTATAGTTCTTAAACTCTGCACTGCCTTTCATTACCCTCTATCATTGTGTGAAGTTTCATTTAATTTCCTTCAATACTTCCTAAGATATGCTCCATACAAGCAAACTATAGCAAAAATTAAGAAGGGAGCAAACTCTGTAATTACTTTTGACAGGGTTATAGTTCTTGTGTTCTGCACTTTCACTCACATTGCCCTCTATCAGTGTGTGAAGTTTCATTACATTCCCTTATATACTTTCAGAGATATGCTCTGGACATGCAAAATACTGAATAGGAAGGGAGCTAACTTTGTAAATACTTAAGACAGCGTTATGGTTCTTGTGCTCTGCACTTCCTCTTATTGTCCTCTTTCAATGTATGGAGTTTCATTAAGTTCCCTTTAATACTTTTGGAGATATGCACTGGACAAGCTTAATATTGAAAAAAAATGGAAAGGGAGCTAATTTGGTAAACACTTGTGATAGGGTTATGGTTCTTGTGCACTGCACTTTCTCTCATTGTCTTCTATCAATGTGTGAAGCTTCATTTAGTTCCCCCTTATACTTTCAGAGATATGCTCCGGACAAGCAAAATACTGAAAAAAACTGGAAAGGGAGCTAACTTCGTAAATACTTGTGACAGGGTTATGGTTCTTGTGCACTGCACTTCCTCTCATTGACCTCTATCAATATGTGAAGTTTTATTTAGTTCCCCATTATACTTTCAGAGATATGCTCCGGACAAACAAAATATTGAAAAAACTGGAAAGGGAGCTAACTTCGTAAATACTTGTGCGGGGTTACGGTCCCTGTGCACTGCACTTTCTCTCATTGTCCTCTATCAATGTGTGAAGTTTCATTTAGTTCCACCTTATACTTTCAGAGATATGCTCCTGACAAACAAAATATTGAAAAAAAAAAACTGAAAAAGAAGCCAACTTCGTAAATACTTGTGACAGGGTTATGGTTCTTGTGCACTGCACTTCCCCTCGTTGTCCTCTATCAATGTGTAAAGTTTCATTTAGTTCCGCCTTATACTTTCAGAGATATGCTCCTGACAAACAAAATATTGAAAAAAACTGGAAAGGGAGCTAACTTCGTAAATACTTGTGACAGGGTTATGGTTCTTGTGCACTGCACTTCCCCTCGTTGTCCTCTATCAATGTGTAAAGTTTCATTTAGTTCCGCCTTATACTTTCAGAGATATGCTCCTGACAAACAAAATATTGAAAAAAACTGGAAAGGGAGCTAACTTCGTAAATACTTGTGACAGGGTTATGGTTCTTGTGCACTGCACTTCCCCTCGTTGTCCTCTATCAATGTGTGAAGTTTCTTTAGTTCCACCTTATACTTTCAGAGATATGCTCCGGACAAAAGTGTGACGGAAGGACGGACGGACGGACGGACAGACAAAGCGGCAACTATATGCTCACCCTTCAGGGAGCATAAAAATTCTACACAATAAAACTGTGCCTGCTTAAGTTTAACGACTAAGTTGACCTACAGAATATGGTTACTGATAATTTCTCATTTTGTAGTATACTGACCTAAAGGAGCGTTGAACGCCCAGGGCAAATGTTAATGAAATAGAAGATAACAGAAAATGATTCCTACCTACAAATGTTACAGTTCATTTTTATCATGCATCTGCTGCAAAACTCACCTGATAACAGGGGTATGATAACATGATGTGATATCATGTCACTGGAGAACTGCGCTTGCGCAAATGTTATCAGGTCATGCCTTTAGAAGCAATCTCTGAAGACGATTGGCTATAGACTGACGTTGGTCCTGATAACAACGTTCGATTGGTTAAATGACGTCAACGACTTACGTCATAACGCATTCGCGACGTCAGCAAGTTCGAACAAAACTGCGTTTGCTTTTCATTTGTTTGACTCTCTTTACGCCTTAAAATCTCCTAATGATGCATGATAAATAGAAAACCACGTAAGTGTCTTTTGATATCAAGTTTATCAGGCTCGACCAGAAACACGTCGGACTGGCTCGGCAAGCCTCGCCATTCCTACGCTGTTTCTGGTCTCGCCTGATAAACTTGATATCAAAAGACACTAACATGGTATTTTCTATTTACCAAAATCTTGAACACACTCTTCTCAGTGCCAAAACCAAGCCTTTGGGGATTGATTGTTTCAGAAAATCATCAGAACTGTCCAGATTCGTAAGAAACGTCTGATGCTGTGGGCAGGAAACTTCAAAACAAAACGTTACAAATGCCGTTCACAAGAAACCACAATTTTCGTCGAAGCCAATGGAATTCCGGCGCAAACAATATTTTGCTCTGAAAAAGCCTATTTAAATGCACATCGAAGGTATTTCACAATTTGTAGACTTTAGCTGCTACTGAATTACTAACATTTTCCTTTATTTTGCACTCTGTATTTTGAAACACTAACCGAATCTTTGCACGCGCATCAACCGAATGCTTGCCTCACTGCAGCAAATTATGGTTCCAATGAGAAAATTGGATCTCTTGAAAATTTGACAAGCCCAGGATCTAGTCCGGTTGATCGATTGATTGTTTTGGGTTTAACGGCCCTTCGAGACAGTATTTCAGTCTATATCGGGCCGTCTCCCAGAGAAGGAGAAAGAAGAGAGAAATGATAGAGAGAGAAAAATGTCCAAACAACCCCACCCGCACCTACTGCAAGCACAGAAGGACCTTGCCCTACTATTATCCAAATCAGTAGGACGCCCCGGCACTGGAAGTTACAAGTAGCAGTAGTTAGGTGAATGTGACGAGACTCTTTGACGTTCTCAACGTCGATTATATAATCGTCACAGTTTACACGATGATGTTACATTTGACTTTTTCCTCCCTGATATAAATCAACCGTGAGGTTTTCATCATATTCGTACCAAACTATACTGGACAAAATAAAGTTAAGGATCAAACATTAGACTGAATTTTTTATATCGAAAAAAAAATAATTTTCAAAAAACTATTTTCTTCTGTTGAATCATATAACAATGCTGCACAAAATTGCATGACACATATTGGAATCTGATAACGTGACACACCAGCAGAAATGAATAAACAGGCGTACCCCTAAAATCAAAGTGAAAACTGGCATTTAACACAAAACTGAATGGCCATTATTTTTGGCTTTATCCATGCAAAATCATTTTCAGTTCTCAGTGTGACCTCTAAGGGCCTAAATAAATGCATGACAGCCACTCGGTATGCTTCTGGTAAATCCTCAGAGGCCCGTTTAGGAACTCGTTTGCCATTTTCCAGGAAAGGCCTGAATGAGCTCTCCTTGAGTTTCAGGAAGCCTCTTGTGATCAGGATTGGCGGTGTAACATGTCAAAAGCATGCTCAATCGGATTCAAATCTTGTGATTAAATTGACATGTCAATGCGGACGTTTGTTTCTGTCGCTAGGTACTGGCTCCCATATTTGCCTTGAGATTCGATGATGTCATCGACAAAAACCTCAGCAAACGGCCTCGTAGTTGGATCAAACATGTCATTCCTAGCTCTAACACCAATCAGAGCGCAGTCTGGTATGCGCAAGTCCATGTAGCTGCCAATCGAGATGGCGGACCATACCATCACCCACCCTCCACGAGACATGTGATATTCCACAACACGATTTAATCAGTCTACACGACGTGTACTTGACAGGCGTCACACCCTTCTCTTTTCATCGTTGATATCTGCATACAAAACTGGACTCATCTGTGAAACGAAAATGAAACGAAAATGGGTCCAATGACCCAGTTGGCGAATTGTGTCACTTTTTGCCGACTGTTGCTCGCATTCCTATGGAATCGCGTCAGTCTTGGCCTCATTACCAGCATGCAAGTGCGCAAATTAGCTGTGCAAAGCCTTTCCTAACCGTTTTTGCTTAAATTGGCCGATTAAATCAGTTTATTAGACAAAAATGCACATCCTCACAGTGTTAATGCGAAGAACCAGTAGCTTGGGACAGACTCTATCGTCCGTATGGACAAGTCTAGTCGAACGCTAGTTTTAAATCTGATTGAACATGCTTGACAGATGTTACAACACACCAAATCTAATCACCAGAGACTTCAGGAAACTCCTAAAGAGCTAATCCAAGCCCTTCATGAAAATGGCAAACGAGTCCCCAAATGAGCCTCTAGCGCTTTTCCAAAAGCATAACGAGTAGCTGTCATGCAGTTATTTAGACCCCCAGAGATATCAAGCCAAGAATCATGGACATTAATTTTGTTGTGCTGCCCATTTTCACTTCAATTTGAGGGGCATATCTGTTTATTCGGTTCTACTTGTGTGTCACGCGTTCCGATTCCAATATTTTTCAGGCAGTCCTGTGCCGCTTTGACAGCTTTATTGAACAGAAGAAAAAAAAATTTTGATAATTTATTTTTCATGATTTAAGCTTCAGTCAAATATTTGATCCCTAACTTTTTTTGTCCAGTATATTTACATTGCCTTTATCGAAATTGCAGTTTCTTCGCACAAGGGTTCTGAGCATAAGCTGACTGGCATTATTTTAGCTGTTGCTAACTACAGAAAGTACAGGTTCCGCGGAGGTTACAGTACCAAACAAAATTTAATGGAAATCGAGTTTCGTAATAAAGGTTTGGATACTATTATAAGCACTATACTTTATCATAAAGATGTCAAAGCAGTTGTTCCACCTTACTTTCAAAACCAGAACTGTCCTCTTATTTCCTACAGTTATACGTTGCCTATTGCAATTAAAATCTTTGTTTACAGAAATGTGCTGCGGCGTCTTAACACCGAGGACGTTGCCGTTGGTCCTTCAGTACCTGTACCTCCTCTGGTACAGTTGCCAACCCGCCGGTTACATTGTAAATGGTGATCTTGGCATTATTCAAGTAACAACTGAAGGAAGTTACTCACCAAAGGCTCTAAATACAGGGCGCTCATTCTTTTAGTTGGAAACAGAATTCAACATAAATTATAGATTCTGTAGAAGACTGTGCCAGACGCAATTAACAATTTCGATAATTGGAACAAGCAGTAACATCATAATGCTACCTTGCAATATATAAATAGTGATAGGGTATTAGTTTTACTTAATGTTTTTGCGTTTACTGGTCCTAAACTTTGTGAACTTTTTAAATTTAATGGCATGTAGGGTAGGCTACTTCTATTTTCTGCAAGAAGGAGTGTGCGAAGCCTTGTCTACTTATACGCAAAATACCATGTCGGGCCGCGTAGCGCAATCGGTAGGGCACCTGACTCATAACGCGTAGCGCAATCGGTAGGGCACCTGACTCATAAGCGAGGTCCTGGGTTCGAAACCCGGTCTGGCCACATACTTTCATTTCTCCTTCCGCTGATTCAAGAAGAGCAGTTGTCAGTTACTGGCGAAAGTATGTGCACTTAGCACTGGTTACTCGCTTAGGAGGTCTAAGCCTGCCCAGGAATAGTGTGGTTAGGTTAACTGACCGTCCCGACATGACCATAGTTGTTTACCGTGGACGTTAAGCAACAAATCAATCAAATCATGACGAACGGCAGTACAAGTAATGGTACTTGCTATATATGACGTCACAACCTGATATCAAATATCGTCCTGTTTGATTTTTTTAAAGGGGCAAGATATGCCATAATACAAACAAACAGGCATAAGGCCACAAGCTTCTTTAGCGAACGCTGAAAGAATCGTAAAAATGTGCGAAGCCAGGTTCCCTTACTCTACTGATCCAACACGATTGTCCTAAGTTCACAAGAATCATCTGCTCGTGTGGGCCGAAACTTCAAAACAAACCGTTACAAATGGCCGGTCACAAGATACCATAATTTTTGGCGAACCTATGATATTCCGGGACAGACAGAAGCGTATTTTGATGAATATCGAAGATATTTAGACTTCATTTATATCCAAACAACTGCGTATATCTTCTTTTTTTCCGAACAATTCAGTTCAGTTCAAGCCGCGTAGCGCAATCGGTAGGGCACCTGACTCATAAGTCAGAGGTCCTGGGTTCGAAACCCGGTCTGGCCACATACTTTCGTTTCTCCATCCGCTGATTCAAGAAGGGCAGTTGTCAGTTACTGGCAAAAGTATGTTCACTTAGTACTGGTTAACCGCTAAGGAGGTCTAAGCCTGCCCAGAAATAGTGTGGTTTAGGTTAACTGACCGTAGTTGTTTACCGTGGACGTTAAGCATCAAAACAATCAATCAATCAATCAGTTCAGTTCAGTTCAATTCTCTGATCGACGTTACCCAAGTGGCTCAACGGTAGCGAGACAATACTTGTACATTGTATTTTATTTAACGTACAGGCACTATATGTGACAGTGCCTGGGATTTTGAGCCTTGTGGAGGTGCAGCGTTGACGTCACGAAACGTGAAATGAAAGTGACGTCACAAAATTTGCACGTTAAGTTAATTGGATTTCCGCGCATTGACTAATACATTTCAAAGCGTCACCTGAAAAGAGTGATTCAACATTTCTATACGCGTCTTTAATTTTCTTCATTTACACTCTTTTAAGAATGTTCGCATTATAGATCTTTGAAAAGGGACGTCATGAACCTGAGTTATAAAAGTTTATCCAGCTAGTTTGTAGACTCTATCCAATCAGTTGAACGAAAACGAAAATTCGGGTTGGTGTGAATTTCGTTTGCTTTTGCAGTAAACCTTAGCGCAATTGTTTCGTGCTTCTCGAAATCTATTCTGGAAGCACTAATGAATATGAAAATGTTAAAAACAAAATTTCCGATTTTCGCTCCATAAAGCTCAAAATGCCAGACACTGTCACATATGTACTCGTACATTGTATTTTTACCCTTTTATCATAACCAGAGGACCATTGGTCCTGTAGCTCACCGGAGTCCATTCAGCCTCAGCACTCATGGGTAAATAACTCTAAGGCAAATTGTACAATATAAGAGAATTTGAAGTCTGTACTGAGAAAATTTCTATAAAACTTTTGTCAAAATATCTACTGTAACACAGAAATAAATGCTAATTAACATTTTTCCCCATTATACATCTATGGAAACTTAAAGCTGCCATAGCAACAAACCACATGGGCAACAATAATAAAAAATACAAATTCAATAGACGCTATTACTAAGATCCTTTCAGTAAAGTTTCGGCTTTATCGGCTAAGCAGTTTCCGAGTTGATGATTTCTGAGTATGGTTTCTTTTTTTTTAACCATTGGGTTGCCATGGCAACCAGCCAAATTCTGCCAATTGCATAAATTTTATGGGTTGCTGGAGGACTACTCCAGGAACAATTCTGTTATAGTTTTGTCAAAATAACAGCAGCGATATAGATCTAGCAGTAAATGGAATTTTTCAATTTTCCTACTACAAGTCAATGGCAACATAAAGTTCCCATAGAAACAAAACTACTGGAGCAACTGCCATGAGAAACAGTATTTTTATAGAAGCTAGTACTAAGTTGTAAAGTTTGATTTGTATCGGTGGCATAGTTTTTGAGGAGATGATTTTTTAATTATTTTTTTCAATATTTCGGTTGCCACGGCAACCAGCCAAATAGTGCAATTGCATAAATTTAAGAAGGCTGGTTGAGGACTACTCAAGGAACATTTCTATGAAAGTGATTGTCAAAATATCTGCAGTGACATGGCAATAAATGCAAATTTTCTATTTTGCCATTATAAGTCAATGGCAATTTTAAGTTCCCATAGCAACCAAACTGTTAAAGCGATTGCCAAGAAAAACAGTACTTTTTAAGAAGCTAGTACTAAAATATTTTCTGTGAAGTTTGAGATTGATGGGTTGCATAGTTTCTGAGAAGATTTTTGAATATTTTTTTTTTATTTTTTACCCTTCGGTTGCCATGGCAACCAGCCAAATTGTGCAATTTACAAAAATTTCATGTGATTGATAGAGGACTACTCAAGAATATTTCTATAACAATTTTCAATTTTTCCCATACAAGTCAATAGAAATTATAAGTTGCCATAGCAACCAAAGTTATAAAGCGATTTAGATAAAAAAAAAAAAAACAGTATTATTGGTCCCCCCTGTCTATAGATGCTGTATATGAAAATTGGGAACAATTGGCCTTGTAGTTTCAGTGGAGATATCGTTTGAAAGTGTTAACGGACGGACGGATGGACGACGGATGCCTGCCTATACTATAAGCTAACCTGTGAGCCGTCAGCTCAGGTGAGCTAAAACCAGAGGACCATTGGTCCTGTGGCTCACCTGAGTCCATTCATCCCCAGCACTCAAGGGTAAGTTACTCTGAAGTAAAAGTAAAAAGTATGCAAAGACCAGGAACTGAAACAATCAAAATCCAAATCCAGCCCTCAAACCATAGTTGGAAACAACTAAGATTACAAATAATCAAGATACAGAGAACATATGGCCAACCGAGTGAGCAGCTTGTTCCCAAAAGGTGGCCACTCAGCAACCCAAACCGAACCAAAAATAATAATAACATACATAAGGTAAAACATCACAGAAACTCTGACACCAAAAACAGGCAACAAAGAACCACAACAGAACTACCGCCTTGGAACGGTCAGTAATGAATTACTGGGGGGCTTAAATCGATTTTACAGGCCCAACCTCAAAGAACCACAACAGAACTACCGCCTTGGAACGGTCAGTAATGAATTACTGGGGGGCTTAAATCGATTTTACAGGCCCAACCTCACCCTCAGTTTCTGAAGTGGTACAAAACATTTAGTTGGTTGTTCGGTTCGCATGATAACCCTCTAACTCGTCAATGAATCATCACGGTAAACACATAAATCAAATTTCAACACCATGAAGAAGCAAAGACGAGGACTCAACAAATACAACGGGCCGTCTGACAGGTGGAGATCCCTGTCCTGCCAAACAACCCCACTGGAAATCTGAAGCAAAAGAAGGTCACCAGTTGAGCCCCGGTGGACCAAGCAACAGACAAAAAGGCTCCGGTCCCAACCAACTAAAATATATAGCTTTAGGTCGGGGCCATCATAGAGTCTGACGACCGATCCCCCGGTGTGCAAGTAAAGAGTGCAGCAAAGCTATCAACCGTGATTGGGTTAATCACTAAGCATGCAGACTGTCGCATAACATTTAAATTATAGCCAATACGTTTGTGACGTATTATTATTTTTCGGAACTGATCAGAAAAATCAGTCCTACCCTTAATCTTTTTGAATTTGTATACTAAGTCACCATAAAATTCTGGTTCCGATAGGCCTTGGTGTAAAAGAAATTTGAATCCGACATGGTGTCTGCGATAGAATTTAGAAAAAGCCTTTCTAAGCTTATGATACCGATAGCCCTGTTGAAGAAGTTTAGCAGTCAAACATTTATTACGAGCATTAAAGTCATCTACATGACTACACACTCTAGCAAATCTTATAAGTTGAGAAATATACACTCCATAAGAGGGACGACGTGGAACGTCACCATCCAAAAATGGAAAATTAACTATATCAAAGTCAAAGTTATCACGTTTATCATAAATTTTAGAAGATACAAAACCGTTAGAAATAGATAGATGTAAATCCAAAAAGGGGGCCTCGGTATCTGAAGTATTAGCTTTATTCAATTTAAGTTCAGGTGGGTAAATTTGGTTAACCATGCTTTCAAAATAAGGATTATCAATATTCAGAAGATCGTCTAAATATCTAGAGGTTGAGTTAAATGCCTCAATGATATCAGCTTGATTATCAACAGAAAGAGAAGTCATGAAATCTCTTTCATAACAAAATAAAAACAAATCGGCCACAAGAGGAGCACAATTTGTACCCATCGGAATACCAACAATTTGTCTGTATAACTTATTACCAAATCTGATGTAAATATTATCTAAGAGATATGATAAGGCGTCACATACATTCTGACATGACCAAAGACTATATCCTCTATATATTTTACGGTCAGTAGAAGTGAAAAACGCTTTCTTATCGTTACAGGCAATATAAAGGGTATCTTCATTTTTGGAGAACTTTTTGAAGGCCCTCTCAATCAAATCAACAAGTTTTTCCTTTATTAAATTATGGGGTAATGTGGTATAAAGAGTAGAAAAATCATAAGTGGACAAACTAGTCGCACGGAACCCTCTTGACTTCAGTTTACTAAGTACCTCACCAGAATTTTTTATAGACCAAAACATATTTTTCCCTGACCTCTCATACACTGTCTCATAGTACCAAATGACACGAGATTTCACAGCAGTGAGGCAAGAAGTTAATAATTTAGATAATTCTGTAGTAGTACAAGAGCTAGAGTTGGCAATGAATCTAGCTTTATACGGTTTTTTATGAAGCTTAGGTAACCAATACATCGTAGGAAGTTTGTCTTGGCGTTAAATAGTACAATATGGCCTAATTTCAAATTCGACTGAGTTGTTATGCTTGTCCTAGTTACAAATATGTCGCTATGCCCAGGATAAGGTCAAATATGAGCTATTTAAACACTCAAAGGCAAATAACTCGAAGGCGAAACATACAATATAGCCAAACTTCAAACTTATCCGAGAGTTAGTGCATGTCCTGGTTATCAGCAAGTTTGAGCAAGTTTCAGTAAAACACAAGCAAATTCGACGAATTTAAGTCCCCCGCCTTAGAAACTAGGTCTCCAACGTATATAAACTTAGTGTTTGAGCTGGAAAAGCGGCTAAGTTAAAAATGTGAAAAAGTAATAATAAAAATGTGAGGATTATATCCAAACCATATGCACATCTTCAGACCATGATCGAAACACCTGTGAAGTTTCAAAGGAATCGGCATAAAACTGTAGGAGTTGCACACACAAGGTACCCACTATCTATTCACTTTGATAGTGAAAATGTATGAAAAATGGCTAAGTTCAATTTGCTAAAAAAGTAATAAAAGTAATGTGAGGATTATATCCAAACCACATGCATATCTTCAGACCATGACCAAAATACCTGTGAAGTTTCAAAGGAATTGGCATAAAACTGTAGTGGGAGTTGCACACACAAGGTACCCACTATCTAGTCACTTTGATAGTAGAAACGCCTAAAAATGACTAAGTTCAACTTGTGGAAAAAGCAACAAAAAATAATCTCAGGATTATATCCAAACCACATGCATATATTCAGACCATGACAAAAACAGCTGTACAGTTTCGAAAGAATCGGCATAAAACTGTAGGAGTAGTTGCGCACATAAGGTACATACTACTTTAGGGGGACGGAAGGACGGAATGCCGAAAACTATGTCCCTCCGCTTTTCTTCGAAAAGGCGGGGGACAATAAAGTTGCTATGCCGGAAAACATTTTCCCCATTGTAAGTCTATGGGAAATTTTATCGGTGTTTAAGGGCAAGTAACTCTGAAATGAATATTCCAATCTGGCCCAAATTTAACCTCGTCAGAGATTTTATGCCTATCCTGATAATCTGCAAGTTTAATAAAGTTGCAATTAGAAAAAGATTAGCCTTCCGGTTGTCATGACAATCAATCAAAGGCAATGAGTTGGTTGAATTAAATTCATAATTATGGTTGGTAAAGGACTACTCAAGGAACATTTCTGTAAAAATTCAGTCAAAATATCTGCAATAACACAGAAATAAATGCTAATTTCTACTTTTCCCATTATAAGTCTATGGAAACTTTAAACTGCCATAGCAACCAAGCAAATGGGCAACAAAAATAAAAAAAAAACATAACTTATGTAGAGACTAAATGTCATTAATATGTAAGCAAAGATTCATCTTCATTTCCCTTATGGCTTTAGAGAAAAAAAATTGATAATATTTTTTACGAAAATTTAGCCATTTGGTTGCAATGGCAACCAATCAAAATCACCGATTCTGACAAAATTGACATGTCTTTGATATGTCTTTAAAACTTTTGTCTAAATATTGCAGTAACACAGAAATAAATGCCAATTTCCATTTTTCCCAGTACAAGTCAAGGGAAACTTTAAAATGCCATAGCAATGAAACCATGCGAGCAACAATAATAAAAAACATTATTTATGTAGTGGCTAATGTCATGAACACGTATGCAAAGGATCAGCTTTATCCCCACATATGGTTTCTGAAAAGAAGATTTTTTAATTTTTTTTTTTCGGAATTTTTTCCTTTATGTTGCCATGTCAACCAATCAAATTCAGTGATTTGGATAAAATTCGTATGAATCATAGAGGACAACTTGAGAAACATTTCTGTACAAATTATAGTGGTCAAGGTACCCAAATCAGAAGTCCGAACCCGTAGGTCATTTAAACATAGACAATTCCGGAATATGTTAGATACACAGACATGGACCCCAAAACAGAGGTGTGATCAGGTGCCCGCGGGGTAGTAAGCATCATCTGCCTATTATAATACACCCGCCATATCTATGTATCTGTGGAAAAAGTCAGTGAAAATGAAAGTCCGGTATTTGAAAGCTTGACTAAGCTTCGGCTGAGGCCATCAAATCGGAGATTAGTTTAGAAACGGCCACATTGTAGGGATCAGCAAGGTCATGGTGTCTTCCATAAAACTTTTTAACTGTCGACACAAGCTTTGCTTTATGATAACCCTGCTTCAACAGTTTCTGAGTGAGTAGCAGACAACTGCAGTGAGATAGCAAAAATTTCCATTTTCCCATTATAAGTCTATGGAAACTATAAGTTGCCATAGCAACCAAACAGCTCAAGCAATTGCCATGAAAAACAGTTATGCTTTCTGCAAAGTTTCAGCTTATCAACCAAATAGTTTCTGTGTAGATTATTTTTTAATATTTCTCTATTTTTGACCATTCGGTTGCAATGGCAACCAGCCAAATTGAGCAACCTGCATAAATCTAATAAGACTGGTTGAAGACTACTCAAGGAATAGTTTATAAAAGTTTTGTCAAAATACCTTCAGTGACATAGCAATAAATGCCAATTTTCCATTTTGCCATTTAAATCAATGGCCATAGCAACCAAACTGCTTAAGCAACTGCCAAGAAAAACATTATTCTAATAAAGGCTAGTACTAAAAAAATTTCTGTGAAGTTTGAGCTGTATTGCTTGCACAGTTTCTGAGAAGATGAATTTTGAATACTTTTAGTTTAAACATATTTTATTGTCTTAGAACTAACAATAGGGTTGGGCTACAAGTTCTACCAACATTAGTTACAGCCCTTCCCTTAGAACAGTATATACAAATCGTCAACTAGGCTACACCATAATAATATAAACAGAATACTTTAACCATTTGGTTGTCATGGCAACCAGCCAAACTGTGTAATTTATATAAATTTCATGTGGTTGATAGAGGACTTCTTAAGGAACATTTCTGTAAAAGATTTGTCAAAATATCTGCAGTGGCATAGCAATAAATGCAAATTTTCATTTTTTTCCCATACAAGTCAATGGAAACTTTAAGTTGCCATAGCAACCAAAGTTCCAAAGGGATTTCGATTAAAAAACAGTTCTATTGGTTCCCTCTGCCTATAGATGCTATATATGAAATTTGGTAATAATGGGCCTTGTAGTTTCAGAGATGTCGTTTGAAAATATTGACAGACGGACGACGGATGCCTGCCTATACTATAAGCTCACCTGTGAGTCTTCGGCTCAGGTGAGAGGTGAGCTAAAAAAAACTAAAATGGTAGAAATACAATGTACAGGCATGGGTAGGGTAAGGTGTGGCAAAACGCCCGTGCATATCATTTATATCCATATGGTTTAGGGAGAAAACTGCGAGAGATGCGCTTCTTCGAAGTAAAAAGGTAGGCAATGATCAGGAATTAATACAATCAAATCCCACATACCGCTCTCAAAACCAATAGGGAAAGAAGCACATACACACAGAAAGTGATACAAGTTTACGAAAGACACGCACAGTAAACCGAATGAGCAGCTCTTTCCCAAACAGATGGTCATTCAGCTACCCAAATAACAGCATCAACTTTTACTTATTAATTTTTTTTATTTTAGTTACAAATTAAAACAGAAGGCAGATTGGGCAGCAATACGGGTGACCAAACCGCCAGAGACCATAGACAATCGGACACAGCACAATATAAAATCAAGGAACCGCAACAGAAGTATCGGTTTGGAACTTTTACTTATTAATTTTTTTTATTTTAGTTACAAATTAAAACAGAAGGCAGATTGGGCAGCAATACGGGTGACCAAACCGCCAGAGACCATAGACAATCGGACACAGCACAATATAACATCAAGGAACCGCAACAGAAGTATCGGTTTGGAACGGTCAGCAAACGATTACTGGGCAGGGGATGGGGGGCCTAAACATGTTTTACTGGACCCAAACCTCGCCCTCTGCTTCTGCAGCGGGTTGAAACATTAAGTTAGCTGTTTGGTCCGAAGTGTCCGTTGATAAGGAGTCCTACACTCTGACATAGATTTGTTTCAATAACATTTTCCTCATACTCGGAGTATTTGTACATT
Organism: Ctena decussata; assembly: GCA_963989385.1. NCBI lineage: Eukaryota > Metazoa > Mollusca > Bivalvia > Lucinida > Lucinidae > Ctena > Ctena decussata. The sequence continues at coordinate 107,512,430 of OZ022500.1, read as the reverse complement.
GTCTTTTGTACATTGTCTTTTTACCTTTTTTACTTATAAAAATAGAACTGCAGCGTACATTGTATTTTTACCCTTTTATCATATAGGGGAGACAGGGGCTATATAGTTGATCGGAAAATTGCATTTTTTCAAACGCTGACGTAAACATTCATTTACCAGTATTATTTTTGCATTGCGTAACTAGTACTCGAGTATAATCATTTTTCTAACTTATTTTATAATTTTTCGTTCGGAAAATGACAGATTCTGATAAATGTAGCCGCTTCGAGACGAGGTCAACTGGACCAACTTACCCCGCTATCGGGTAAGTTGGTCCGGACAGCGGGGTTAGTTGGACCGACGGGGTAAGTAAGAACGAAAATAAATTTAATCCTAGAACAAATAGAACAATAAATAGCATGAAACTATTTTGAAAGAGTGCACATCTGTGTTTTCCACTGATAATACCTCAGCCACATAAAGGCTTCGACGCCGATTCGATGTTTTTTGTGGGGTCGATATTATAAGAAAAAAATCTTATACTAGTCTTCATTTTTTCTTCGCAAGTGTATTGTTATTTCAGTTGGAACGCAAACCCTCGAAAAGCGGTGATTGTATTTACAACGGTGCATCCTTCCACATAAAAAATAGGCCCTAAAAATGGCGAACATGGTTCTTGACGAAATTTCCCATTATTCTCAAATGTATATAGAGGCATGGATTACATTAAAATGATTAAACACATAAAAATATTTAGCTAACTAGTATTAAGCAGGCTTTCTCAACAAAATTCAGGGCCAAAATTGCTCGAAATGCTAAAATATTCATCGTCAAAGTACAATACTCTATCTTGATTCTACCGAAAACTTGCATCAACACAAAACATAATTTACAGAAGGCTGAGACTTTCTCCAATGCGCACACCCATGCCATCGAAAACTTTGTTATTTCTTCTTTTTGCATGTGAAATTTCAAGCAATATCGTTTTGGAACATTTTTAAAACTGCAAAATAAAAGATGGCATCTGTAGTTTTAACGCTCAGGAAACGGTCTTGCACGTGATATGAGCACCAGCAATACTTGCCTGACAGCCACAATTTGGACAGAAAATTGAGGTCGACAGCTTGTCAAAGATTAGCTCAGATTGCTAAATACTTAAAGAGGAGAAAAAGTACGGAATTTAGTTAAAATAGACTACAAACTGGTAGAACCTCTACCTTACCTAACTCCTGAACTGATTGGCATTGTACAAATCTGACGTTCTGCCACTCAAATTTGTGGAAATAATATCCTTTTCTAATATATGTATTAGTTATCTTTCAAACAGTCATCTGTTTTCTGTCAAATAAGTTATTAGGTCACTGTTGTGACGTAATAAAAGAAAATGACGTATATTGCCTCGAGCTAGATTGCCAGTCCGCATGCCATGTGTAAACCGATTATAAGTCGAACATGAAATGCATCAGTACGAAGTAAAGAGTTTCTTACTTGTCGTTTTGTTTGTTTAGTTTTTGAAAAATTTACCATCTGATTTTATAATTTGCTCAACAATTACAGAGAACATATAAGCCGCGACACGAGAAAATCAACAAAGTGGTTGTGCGCCCAGCGCAGATTCAGATCAGCCTCGGCATCCGCTTAGTCTGCGCAGTCTTCCCTAAGCGCTTTAAGGGTAGCTAAGGGTCTAAGCTACCTTCATGCGGACAGCGAAGACTCTGATCAGACTGGGCGGATGCCCAGGATTATCTTAGTCTGCGCTGGGCGCACAATCACATTGTTGGTTTTCTCGCGTCGCGGCTCGTTACCTAGAAAGAAACAAGCCAGGTGGGGATGGAAGGAGGCGGCTGGTGACGAGGGTGGGGGTGGCTTGGGGCCAAGGAAGTGGGCGAAATCGTCTTGACTGATGCCTGGAGTGATGTATAGGTCCCAAACATAACTTGAGCAGTCGTTGCTGTGACAGCGTACTCTCTCTCTATCTCTCTCTGCCCGATTTGGCTTCATTGTTGTTACACACACTTCTCTATCTGCCCGATTTGGCTTCATTTTTGTTACACACACTGAGATTTATTTCAATCATTTGAATCTTACCAACAGTTAAGCCGCAACAGGGAAAAGGGGAATCTTGTCGGATATGATAACAGCAAAATCTGCTTAGTCTAACAAGACTGCTTCAAGATGCAAAGCTGTATATATATAAGCGAATAGCAAAACCCTGATTGGCTTGCAAGCAAACACTTTTCGTTTTGAATTAAGATACGAAGAGCATTTCGTGTGTTCGATTATGAGCCTGAAAATGTGTCGGGGTGTGCGGATGTGGGAGGTGTGGGGAAAATTTCGAGGCTTGCTACGTGCCATCCGACCTTTGGCACGTGGCACAAAAACAGCCATTTATTCCGTAGAAGCAAAGCACTGTACATGAACTTAAACTGTATACGAATCGCTCCACTTTGGCAAATTCCACATCCCGAATAAGCGTAAAGACCATTGTCAGTATACTTAAACAATCTGCTTGAAAGACGAAAATAGCGGGCGTGTGACGAACTGTTGAAATACGCATGAACCTTGTATACTTATTCAAGCAACCCATCATTGCCTTCATTTAGCAAAATGTGCATGAACAAAAACGCTACCAGCCAAGATCCATAATAGAATGCACACATGCAAGCTGTTCATCTAAACTTTTATAACAATTTTAGTGCAGGCTGTCTTAGTCTTGGCTGGTAGCTTTTTTATTCATGCACATTTTGCTAAATGAAAGCAATGATGGGTTGCTTGAATAAGTATACAAGGTTCATGCGAATTTTGGGATTCTAAATTGTGAAAAACAACAATTCTATTAAACGCCCCAAGTGCCAAGCATTTTATGAAACGGGTGAACTGTCGGACCTAAATCACTAGCGAAATACCTCTAATAAACAGAATGGATATATACATTCAGAGGAAGTAACTATTATTATTATAGTTTGCCTCCCTTCTTAGTAGGTTTGGGGGCCGTCTCTTAAAGGATACAGTTGCATCCCAAACCCCTTTCAGGTGAAGTGCATAGCATCTTGTTCCACAACCGCACCCCCCGACACACACACACAACACACACACACACACTTTTTCTTCCCCCGCCCCTCGCGTTCAAAAAAAGACAATACATCTACTCTAGAAAAATACTGAATCGCGTACCTGACAGGGTGTAAATTTCAGTTTGGGGCGTGTTATTTTTTCAAACATACCACCTGCAGAGTGCACCCGCACCCCTTCTAACTGTCCCGCCCAGTAACTGAAATGCAGTCGATAATTTAAGTTTTGAACTCAAGCACGTGATCTGCTAATTGAATAAATTTAAGTGTCAAATTTTTAGGTATTTAGATTAACCATGAACGGTAGCATGAGCTGTACCTAAATAAACATTCAATGCTGATTAAGTCCGTCTTCTAAGGTACTAAACAAACTCCTTATTGATTCAAATTTACGTCAGAAGTTTGTCAATACTTAGTCGTGTTTACAAATTGCAAGGGTCTGTATGGAGGTGAGAGTTGAAATTATTCCTTCTCAATAAAAGAATAAAATATATTTGCTTGACTGTTTTATTCTGTCTTGGTCGGAAATTAATTTATGTTACGTGGTAAAGTTTCTTCGGACAGGCAGAGTTGCGATATTGTTGTTTTTGCAATGAACACAGCGCGCGATGTCAAATAAAGCTGGCATGATTTCGACGCCATTTTGTTTTTACAAACTGAGTAGCTGTATGTTATTTTGCAATTTTAAAATGTTCCAAAACCAAATTTTCTGAAATTTCACATAATAGTAGAGTATATATCAGTGTTTTACATGGCATAGGTCTGCGTTTTGGAGAAAGTCGAATAAGCTGTAAATCGCGAATTTTTGTTCACATGTCTGACGCTGACGTAAAGGGCACTGTTTCGTCAATAATTACACAGGCGGAAAATGATGTCTTGGAATTATTTTAACAGAAATATTCAATAATGGAAGTCAGAAAAGTTCTCTTAAAATTTCAAGCGGTGGGGCGATTTGATTAATCTGTATGGTGGCGTGAAAGTACAATGGGGTTCGTCGATAGCCATTTTGATGGCGACAATTTCGAACAAAAATTCGTTGCTATGTGTTTGATTATATCCCTACTCCTTGGAGCTGCGTTCCAACAGTTTTACAATAAATTTCTATATAAGAGTATATTTTTGCAGAAGACGCATGTTTTATTGCAAACATACATTGGCCCAAAAGTGGTCCGCTGGCAATCAAAGGGTTAAACAAAGAATATGTTTGACAGCTGATTTTTAGAGTTTCATGGGATCGCATTGTCTCATTTATTATATTGCAGCTTTTTTTGCGGTTTTTATACATACTTATCTGGACATCGAAATTTCACTCTGATGTTCCACTTATTGTTATATCATGTGAATTGTGTCTGATAAGTCCTGTGAACCTTAAAAAGGTGGGGGGAGCATCTGGAGGAGACCGGGGCTAGTTGGTCCGAAAAATGTACTTTTTCAAATGCGGAGGTTAATATTCATTTGCTGGTATTATTTTCGCATTGGCTAACTAATATCTAATCATTTTTTCTAACTTATTCTGTAGTTTTTCGTTCGGAAAATGGCAATTTCCGACGGACCAACTTACCCCGTCGCAGATGGACCAACTTACCCCGACCATACCGCACAGTAAATCTTCACTCATGACCGAAATGCCATTGAATTTGGAAACAGCAAATATGCACGATTGAATACCAAAGGTGATAAGCTTTCAGGAAATGTATAACATTAACGGGTTACTTGATATACAGGAAATACAAAAACAAAATATTAGGGTGCAAGAAAGTTACTTGTTTGGTACAAAATCAGTTTTTCTTCTCAATATTTTATATGCTTTCTCCGATCGTCATCTTGTTCTCTTCAGTAAGTGTAACGTGACCAAAGATTCCTTTGCGTCATATTCCAGAACTTTTCTCAGTTTAGAGGAAACGCCCTCGGACCAACTTGCACCGCGGACCAACTAGCCCCGGTCTCCCCTAACACTAAAATTATAGAAATACAATGTACAAGCATGGGTAAACGCCAAATGCGTGCCATTATACCAATATCCATGTAGTGTTATTGAAACAAATATGTGAGAGTGTAGGACTCCTTATCAACAGACATTTTGAAGAAGCGCATCTACTTGCAGTTTTTCGTCATGAATTTAAACATTTAATGCAGTTTTCTGTAAATCGGGGTGACTGAATATTTTGTTGCAGTTCGTCTTTCTGAGAGAACTTAATTTGCGACGTCTATTTGCAAGATAACGTTTAGGCGAGGTTTACTTTGTCGCGAAATCTTATTTGTCGTATGTCGTCCCTGTTATTCAGTGGATAACGTCGTGTCATAAAAATCGTATGACCATACGTATAATAACACTTTTGCGCGTACACGTAACGTCATTGACGACGACCATATCAACAATGCGTTTTCTTATTGAAATGTTTACTTTGAGGGCGTTAAAATCCCATTTTTAAAGTGTAATATGATAAACAGGATCTTACACTCGTGGTCATTTCATATGAAATCTATGAAACTCGCCAAAGGCTCGTTTCATAATTTTCATATGAAATGACCACTCGTGTAAGATCCTCTATGTGCGTTTGCTTAAACTCTTTGGGGCAAAACGTCTACGCTCCGGCTACTCTGATAAATCAGGTATTGGGCCGGGTAGCGCAATCGGTAGGGCACCTGACTCGTAAGTCAGAGGTCCTGGGTTCGAATCCCGGTCTGGCCACATACTTTCGTTTCTTCTTCCGCTGATTCAAGAAGGGCAGTTGTCAGTTACTGGCGAAAGTATGTGCACTTAGTACTGGTTAACCGCTTAGGAGGTCTAAGCCTGCCCAGGAATAGTGTGGTTAGGTTAACTGACCGTCCCGACATGAGCTTAGTTGTTTATCAAATCAACCAACTAAATCAGGTATTGATTTTCTTTTGCAAAAACTACAGCTGTGTCCGGGCTTACAATACAGCGTGAGACTGCAGCGTGAGACTGCATGCTACTTAATAACAAAGCTTGGGACTTTGAAGCTGGAAGAGTCGCGTTACATGATAAAAAGTCTACAACAGTGGTGTGGGGGTGAAGGGGAGTTGGGCGGGGCAAAACGCCCATTCGTAAGAAGAATAAAATATTTCATCCAACTAAAATATTATTTTCGGGCAAAGGAAGCAGTTTTGTCAAAAAACTAGCAATCAGATCTCAAAACAAGATAAGAAATAGCCCTGTGCGTTTTGCCCCATCTGAAAAGGCGTTTTGCCCCAGTGATGGCAAAACGCCCTGAATATTTTTTTTTATTTGTTTAATTGTAATTTCTGTATGAATCATGGACCTTGACAGCAGAGTTGGAGAAAAGAACGCAGGTCTTTGAGATGAGATGCTACCGAAGGTTACTGAACATTTCGTACAAGGACCATATAACCAATGAGGAGGTTCGCAGGAAGATCCAAGCAGCCATTGGAGAATATGATGCACTCCTGACGCTGGTCAAGAAACGGAAACTAAGGTGGTTTGGCCACGTCTCAAGGTCTTCTGGTTTAGCAAAGACAATTCTTCAGGGCACAGTGAAAGGAAAAGAAGAGGTAGACAGAAGAAGAGGTTGGAAGACAATATCAAGGAGTGGACAGGAATGGATTTTGCCAGCTCAACTAGGGCAGCTGAAGACAGGACAAGGTGGAAAGGGGTTGTTTTGAAGTCAGCTGTGGTGCCCCAACGACCTAGTAAGGTTATGGGATAGAATAGAAACAGAATAGATTTATGGACAACCGTGTTTCCTTTAACAGAAAGTTTATTTCGAATTAAATCAGGCAGTTTAAAAAAATAAAAAAAAAGTTTCCTTAAGGAGGAGGTGGGGGTGGGGGGTGCAAAACCAACAAAAGTTTCCTTAAGCGGGGCTGGGCGTTTTGCCCCTCCCCCCCCCCCCCCCCCCCCCCCATGACTTATTATAACTGTCCTGCTTTAGGTTATATTGCATCGCTAGATTGAGAATTCAAACAATTCTCGTTTTGGGATTGGACAGGGGACCGACAAATAGACTCGGCGTCAGGAATGGACAACCATGGATTCGCTTGGGAACATCGACTTGAGAACTGAACAAGGAAAAATAATGAAACCCGGTGTTGTAGAACAGTTTGTGATTTTTCGAAAACCTGTTCACCCTATTTTTCCCAGATGATGGGACTCAATGCACATCAACCCACATTTTATCATCCAACGTGACGGTTGGATCGCTTTTTGTCGCACCTGCTTTTGCAAGGTGCGATATAGGAGTTCACTTTTCCGTCCGTCCGGTCCGTCCACAATTACGTCGACCCTAACGTTCGTGTCCCTTATTCTCAATCTAAGATACATACACTCATCAAACCTGGTATAAAGTTACTTCTTAGAATGGTCTCGAGGAACCTTGCACTTATTTTGACCTTTGACCTATTTTCATGCTCTAATGACTGTAAAATTTTACGGCAAATATTGTGTCGACCCTAACGTTTGTGTCCATTATTCTCAATCTATGATACCTACACTCATCAAACCTGGTATAAAATTTTTTCTTGGAAAGGGCTCGAGGAAGCTTTCACTTATTTTGACCTTTGACCTATTTTTCATGCTCTAATGACTTTGTAAAATTTAACGTCAAAAATTATGTCGACCCTAACGTTTGTGTCCATTATTCTCAATCTTTGATACCTACACTCATCAAACCTGGTATAAAGTTTCTTCTTAGAAAGGGCTCGAGGAACCTTTCACTTATTTTGACCTTTGACCTATTTTTCATGCTCTAATGACTTCGTTAAACTTTACATAAAAAATTATGTCGACCCTAGAGTTTAAGTCCATTTCTCTCCATTTATGATACCTGCAATCATGAAACCTGGTATAAAGTATTTTTCAGAATGGTCTAGAGGATTGTTGGCTTTATTTTGACCTTTGACCCATGTTATATGCTCAGCTGACTTAGTAAAGTTTTATGTCAAAAATTATGTCAACCCTAGCATACTGGTTCATTTTCCCTTGGTATGTGATACCTGCAGTCATC
>OZ022500.1:107487680-107504372 GCA_963989385.1 Ctena decussata | reverse complement strand
AGAAGTCACCAAGGATATTTAAGAAAAAAAGTATGTTACCTTTTTAGCTCACCTGAGCCGAAGGCTCAGAGGTGAGCTTATAGGATGGGAGTCGAGCCGTCGTCCGTCCGTGCGTGGGTGCGTGCGTGCGTCAACACTTTCAAACATAAATATCTCAGAGACCAGTGGGCCGATCGCAATCAAATTTTATCTGAGCATCATTTGGGTGGGGGAAAGGCTGCATTAGGTTTTGGTGCCGATCAGCTCAGAACTCTGGTTTCCATGGCAACAGATAGCCCCCATAGGGTTATAATGGGGAAAATGGCATCATCACGTTTTCTCGACTGTTTTTGATTAGATCCTTATCATACTTGCAGGAAATGATGACATACACAAGAGCTTGGATGAGTTCGAAATTTGGCCGGATTCAAGCACAGACTACGGAGTTAGCTGCCCTTGAGCGTTTGAAAAAAATCCCATAGTGTTATAATGGAGAAAACAACCTCATCACATATTTTTAGAAAAACTTTGTCATCGCTCTATTGCCTACATTTCTCAACGGATTTTAAAATAACTTCACACAAAGTAGGGCATAACAATATCTCAAGCAAGTTTGACTTTCAGGATGCTGTGCCCAAGGTCAAGGTCACTGGCTGTTTTTAGAAAAATTTAGTTTAAACATATTTATTTCAACAAAATATAGACATACAGTATTTTACAAAATACAATATTTAATAGGATAAGAACGGAAGCTACAAGCTTATTTGGTTCTTCTCCTTGCATACATGATATTACACATGAAATGGCGGATGAGTTGTGCACTACTATGTTGAAACAGAATACAGTAATACGTGATAATTCTGGTAATATATAAACAGACTAGTGATAATTAGAAAAAATGGACAGCAAAAAAATCTATCTATTGGGACGAATAAGAGTGAGCGACAGTACAGACACAGATCAGTCTGATCAGGGTCTACACTGTTTTACACTTCATCTGCATCCCTAGAACCCAACATTTACAGGACGATTACGATAATCGCCCTATATAAGGTGTCCCAATTTTTAGAATCTTACAGAAACGACCACAAAGTCATCGCAAAACGTAGATTAGTGTCCCTCATTACACGTTCAGTTCAGTTCAGTTCATTACACGTTCAGTTCAGTTCAGTTCAATTCTGAACTGAACGTGCAACAAAAGACACCAGCCCATACTCTACAACAACTTTATGTAGCATACTAGTGTAGTTTATAGAAAAGATCATAAGGGTGAGCAGATCGGGGATAGAGGTCAGGTTAGTATTCTGCAAGTATCCTACTTATATATATATATATATATATATATATATGACTGCAGTTTTCTTAAAGATTAGAACCGTTTTGTATCTTTTATGTATTTCTGGACAGCGTCAAAGATAAGAGTGTTAATATTTAATGAGAGAGTATTATTTCCAAATAAAACTGTTTGTAGTGTAAAGGGAGAGTACTGAGAGACTGTTTGTGAAAGTTCTGCTCGTTGTGCTTGATAGATTTGGCAATGCATGAGGTAATGTTCAGTATTTTCTACATAACCACACAGACAGAGAGGGAATTCTGATATATTTTTAAGAAACAGATCATTGTTCAAAGAACTACATTTAGTGCGCAACCGAGTGTGAAGAATCTGTAACTTCCTGTTCCCTGAATAATAGTACTTAGGCACAGCACTAGCGCCTCTATTCAGAAGGCGTTTGAAACTATTTACAGAATCACTACTTCTAGTTTCTAATGGTAAATTGTTCCATTCTCTGACTGCTGATGGAAGAAAAGAATTAAAATATTGGGAAGTTCGAGAGTCTATAGTCTGGATGTTATGGGCATCAGGGGACAGTAAAATATAGTGTTTTTCTGGCCGGCCCCCCTTACAATACTTGAACTTGAATAGCATGTACCTGTATCAGCCAGGGCATGTGGTTACTGTCTCAAAGTGCTCTAATGATGAGCAAAAACTGAACATGACAAAAAGAAACCATCTACAGCTTTGCATACCCTGTCAGTCACCAATTAGCATGTACCCCACCCACTATTTTTAACGGGAAAAAAACCCTGACTGCACAGCATTTTGTCATACTGCAAAACTTTATGGGTCAATAACCAGCATCTAATACATATTCAGGCACCTTCATCAGTAAATCAGAATCACGAAAACAAATAGCAAACATGCTCCCATCCAATAAACTTTTTCAGTAATCCTCGGTGAAGAAACCAGCTATTTTCAAACCCGGATATCCTCTCCTGCTATTTGTATAAAGCGCCGTGTCCTTGACCTGCCAAAGAATATGGAAGCTAGAATTTCAGTCTCGAATTTCACTTCAGCTGACACAACTGTTTATTCTAAAACTCTGAATTGGTACAAAAAATTTATAGATTTCAATTTATAACAGCAACCATGCCTTTTTGGACCCCTGTACTGAAATATTTTCTTAATCGTCCACTGCCAAATGCGAAACTGTCCCCTGATGCCTTAATTTAGGATGATATGTCTGTAATCTGACCAAATATTACCCCAACTTGTAATTTGGTACATTATCAATGCAACACAATCAAATAAACTTTGTTGAAATGTAACATGTTGCGTTCTTCGCAGATTTAGAATTTTGCTATTTATCCAGCTCGGCGAACTGCGAATCGGACAAAACCAAATACTGGTACCCACAGTTCTTGCTGCCTGTGAATGTCACTTTTTAACAATAAACCTACTACAGCTCAACAAAGTCTATCCTACAGTGCCATTATCATGAATTAACATTGACTCCTAGTGACTGAATCTGTTACTATGGACTGTAAAGCCAATGCATCCCCTTGTTAGGCCATAGTAAGCCAGCCTATCTGGTCAACAGCATTTTATGCATACCAAGTTCCTGATCAGTGTCTACACTGCTGCAGAGGCTCTAATTAAGCAATAAAACACTTACGACTGCAAGAAGAATGTCTTTTGAACTTCTAGATGTGTTCTCTGAGGCCAGCACAGGCATATAAACAGTGCTACAATAGGAGTGACTGACCATAGACTGAGACCTGAAAGGGAGAGTACTACACTCAGTGCTCATATAATCATGTTTATACTTGTGATGATAAGAACATATGTATATTCAATCAAAATAAAACATTTCTGAAACTGTTAAGCAGCTTAAATGGAGTGCTTTATGCATTTATACCACACAAAGCTGTGAGGCTTTTGAATCTGCTTCTGTTAGTAGGTACATCTCTGCACACTAATCTCTGCATTATTATGGCACCAGGCTTTTATTGTAGGTGTTCTAATTTGATACAACATATGTTGTGGCACAACTGTGAAACATCATGAGCATCAGACAAGCCAGTGCATGCATATTGGATAGCAAAAGCAAATATATCCCAGTGCACCTTGAGGCAATCATGAACACTGCCAAACTTTACGCCGCGTTTCCCATATTCATAAATGTCCGAATGGCCGTGCCATGTAAAACCGGTACCATTTACTGATATATGTTTGTCGAAATGCTTCGAAAGCCTGTAAGTTTTATTTTCTAATAGTTTTTTAGTATTTTCATAAAATTTCATGGCCAATTTGTTCAACTGGGAAAGAAAATAAACAATATTTTGATGTTTCTGGTATTTTCCAATGAATATGTCAGTGATTACAACTGATAATTGCTATTAATTGACCAAAAAAAGACTTTAAAGGGAAGACATTCCCTTTACTTTAATGCAACATGTTGCTCTTTTTAAAACTGAAACACTTCAGTTCAGTTCAAAGTACACATGAAGTGTCGAAAGACTTTAGACTAAGTTCCGTATACGCGGTACGGCCAAAATGGAGAAATCGGAGAAAAGCACGGTGTCCGCAGGTCAACCATCATAAAGCGTAACTGGTTTGCAGTCATTAAAAAAACACCATAGTTTCTCATTCTCAGTATGTTAAGGTTCTCAGAGAAAGCTAAATAAATATCATATGTGCTCAATGAAAATTCATCGCATTCCTTAAGGCATCAGGGGACAGTAAAATATAGTGTTTTTCTGGCCGGCCCCCCTTACAATACTTGAACTTGAATAGCATGTACCTGTATCAGCCAGGGCATGTGGTTACTGTCTCAAAGTGCTCTAATGATGAGCAAAAACTGAACATGACAAAAAGAAACCATCTACAGCTTTGCATACCCTGTCAGTCACCAATTAGCATGTACCCCACCCACTATTTTTAACGGGAAAAAAACCCTGACTGCACAGCATTTTGTCATACTGCAAAACTTTATGGGTCAATAACCAGCATCTAATACATATTCAGGCACCTTCATCAGTAAATCAGAATCACGAAAACAAATAGCAAACATGCTCCCATCCAATAAACTTTTTCAGTAATCCTCGGTGAAGAAACCAGCTATTTTCAAACCCGGATATCCTCTCCTGCTATTTGTATAAAGCGCCGTGTCCTTGACCTGCCAAAGAATATGGAAGCTAGAATTTCAGTCTCGAATTTCACTTCAGCTGACACAACTGTTTATTCTAAAACTCTGAATTGGTACAAAAAATTTATAGATTTCAATTTATAACAGCAACCATGCCTTTTTGGACCCCTGTACTGAAATATTTTCTTAATCGTCCACTGCCAAATGCGAAACTGTCCCCTGATGCCTTAATTTAGGATGATATGTCTGTAATCTGACCAAATATTACCCCAACTTGTAATTTGGTACATTATCAATGCAACACAATCAAATAAACTTTGTTGAAATGTAACATGTTGCGTTCTTCGCAGATTTAGAATTTTGCTATTTATCCAGCTCGGCGAACTGCGAATCGGACAAAACCAAATACTGGTACCCACAGTTCTTGCTGCCTGTGAATGTCACTTTTTAACAATAAACCTACTACAGCTCAACAAAGTCTATCCTACAGTGCCATTATCATGAATTAACATTGACTCCTAGTGACTGAATCTGTTACTATGGACTGTAAAGCCAATGCATCCCCTTGTTAGGCCATAGTAAGCCAGCCTATCTGGTCAACAGCATTTTATGCATACCAAGTTCCTGATCAGTGTCTACACTGCTGCAGAGGCTCTAATTAAGCAATAAAACACTTACGACTGCAAGAAGAATGTCTTTTGAACTTCTAGATGTGTTCTCTGAGGCCAGCACAGGCATATAAACAGTGCTACAATAGGAGTGACTGACCATAGACTGAGACCTGAAAGGGAGAGTACTACACTCAGTGCTCATATAATCATGTTTATACTTGTGATGATAAGAACATATGTATATTCAATCAAAATAAAACATTTCTGAAACTGTTAAGCAGCTTAAATGGAGTGCTTTATGCATTTATACCACACAAAGCTGTGAGGCTTTTGAATCTGCTTCTGTTAGTAGGTACATCTCTGCACACTAATCTCTGCATTATTATGGCACCAGGCTTTTATTGTAGGTGTTCTAATTTGATACAACATATGTTGTGGCACAACTGTGAAACATCATGAGCATCAGACAAGCCAGTGCATGCATATTGGATAGCAAAAGCAAATATATCCCAGTGCACCTTGAGGCAATCATGAACACTGCCAAACTTTACGCCGCGTTTCCCATATTCATAAATGTCCGAATGGCCGTGCCATGTAAAACCGGTACCATTTACTGATATATGTTTGTCGAAATGCTTCGAAAGCCTGTAAGTTTTATTTTCTAATAGTTTTTTAGTATTTTCATAAAATTTCATGGCCAATTTGTTCAACTGGGAAAGAAAATAAACAATATTTTGATGTTTCTGGTATTTTCCAATGAATATGTCAGTGATTACAACTGATAATTGCTATTAATTGACCAAAAAAAGACTTTAAAGGGAAGACATTCCCTTTACTTTAATGCAACATGTTGCTCTTTTTAAAACTGAAACACTTCAGTTCAGTTCAAAGTACACATGAAGTGTCGAAAGACTTTAGACTAAGTTCCGTATACGCGGTACGGCCAAAATGGAGAAATCGGAGAAAAGCACGGTGTCCGCAGGTCAACCATCATAAAGCGTAACTGGTTTGCAGTCATTAAAAAAACACCATAGTTTCTCATTCTCAGTATGTTAAGGTTCTCAGAGAAAGCTAAATAAATATCATATGTGCTCAATGAAAATTCATCGCATTCCTTAAGGCATCAGGGGACAGTAAAATATAGTGTTTTTCTGGCCGGCCCCCCTTACAATACTTGAACTTGAATAGCATGTACCTGTATCAGCCAGGGCATGTGGTTACTGTCTCAAAGTGCTCTAATGATGAGCAAAAACTGAACATGACAAAAAGAAACCATCTACAGCTTTGCATACCCTGTCAGTCACCAATTAGCATGTACCCCACCCACTATTTTTAACGGGAAAAAAACCCTGACTGCACAGCATTTTGTCATACTGCAAAACTTTATGGGTCAATAACCAGCATCTAATACATATTCAGGCACCTTCATCAGTAAATCAGAATCACGAAAACAAATAGCAAACATGCTCCCATCCAATAAACTTTTTCAGTAATCCTCGGTGAAGAAACCAGCTATTTTCAAACCCGGATATCCTCTCCTGCTATTTGTATAAAGCGCCGTGTCCTTGACCTGCCAAAGAATATGGAAGCTAGAATTTCAGTCTCGAATTTCACTTCAGCTGACACAACTGTTTATTCTAAAACTCTGAATTGGTACAAAAAATTTATAGATTTCAATTTATAACAGCAACCATGCCTTTTTGGACCCCTGTACTGAAATATTTTCTTAATCGTCCACTGCCAAATGCGAAACTGTCCCCTGATGCCTTAATTTAGGATGATATGTCTGTAATCTGACCAAATATTACCCCAACTTGTAATTTGGTACATTATCAATGCAACACAATCAAATAAACTTTGTTGAAATGTAACATGTTGCGTTCTTCGCAGATTTAGAATTTTGCTATTTATCCAGCTCGGCGAACTGCGAATCGGACAAAACCAAATACTGGTACCCACAGTTCTTGCTGCCTGTGAATGTCACTTTTTAACAATAAACCTACTACAGCTCAACAAAGTCTATCCTACAGTGCCATTATCATGAATTAACATTGACTCCTAGTGACTGAATCTGTTACTATGGACTGTAAAGCCAATGCATCCCCTTGTTAGGCCATAGTAAGCCAGCCTATCTGGTCAACAGCATTTTATGCATACCAAGTTCCTGATCAGTGTCTACACTGCTGCAGAGGCTCTAATTAAGCAATAAAACACTTACGACTGCAAGAAGAATGTCTTTTGAACTTCTAGATGTGTTCTCTGAGGCCAGCACAGGCATATAAACAGTGCTACAATAGGAGTGACTGACCATAGACTGAGACCTGAAAGGGAGAGTACTACACTCAGTGCTCATATAATCATGTTTATACTTGTGATGATAAGAACATATGTATATTCAATCAAAATAAAACATTTCTGAAACTGTTAAGCAGCTTAAATGGAGTGCTTTATGCATTTATACCACACAAAGCTGTGAGGCTTTTGAATCTGCTTCTGTTAGTAGGTACATCTCTGCACACTAATCTCTGCATTATTATGGCACCAGGCTTTTATTGTAGGTGTTCTAATTTGATACAACATATGTTGTGGCACAACTGTGAAACATCATGAGCATCAGACAAGCCAGTGCATGCATATTGGATAGCAAAAGCAAATATATCCCAGTGCACCTTGAGGCAATCATGAACACTGCCAAACTTTACGCCGCGTTTCCCATATTCATAAATGTCCGAATGGCCGTGCCATGTAAAACCGGTACCATTTACTGATATATGTTTGTCGAAATGCTTCGAAAGCCTGTAAGTTTTATTTTCTAATAGTTTTTTAGTATTTTCATAAAATTTCATGGCCAATTTGTTCAACTGGGAAAGAAAATAAACAATATTTTGATGTTTCTGGTATTTTCCAATGAATATGTCAGTGATTACAACTGATAATTGCTATTAATTGACCAAAAAAAGACTTTAAAGGGAAGACATTCCCTTTACTTTAATGCAACATGTTGCTCTTTTTAAAACTGAAACACTTCAGTTCAGTTCAAAGTACACATGAAGTGTCGAAAGACTTTAGACTAAGTTCCGTATACGCGGTACGGCCAAAATGGAGAAATCGGAGAAAAGCACGGTGTCCGCAGGTCAACCATCATAAAGCGTAACTGGTTTGCAGTCATTAAAAAAACACCATAGTTTCTCATTCTCAGTATGTTAAGGTTCTCAGAGAAAGCTAAATAAATATCATATGTGCTCAATGAAAATTCATCGCATTCCTTAAGGCATCAGGGGACAGTAAAATATAGTGTTTTTCTGGCCGGCCCCCCTTACAATACTTGAACTTGAATAGCATGTACCTGTATCAGCCAGGGCATGTGGTTACTGTCTCAAAGTGCTCTAATGATGAGCAAAAACTGAACATGACAAAAAGAAACCATCTACAGCTTTGCATACCCTGTCAGTCACCAATTAGCATGTACCCCACCCACTATTTTTAACGGGAAAAAAACCCTGACTGCACAGCATTTTGTCATACTGCAAAACTTTATGGGTCAATAACCAGCATCTAATACATATTCAGGCACCTTCATCAGTAAATCAGAATCACGAAAACAAATAGCAAACATGCTCCCATCCAATAAACTTTTTCAGTAATCCTCGGTGAAGAAACCAGCTATTTTCAAACCCGGATATCCTCTCCTGCTATTTGTATAAAGCGCCGTGTCCTTGACCTGCCAAAGAATATGGAAGCTAGAATTTCAGTCTCGAATTTCACTTCAGCTGACACAACTGTTTATTCTAAAACTCTGAATTGGTACAAAAAATTTATAGATTTCAATTTATAACAGCAACCATGCCTTTTTGGACCCCTGTACTGAAATATTTTCTTAATCGTCCACTGCCAAATGCGAAACTGTCCCCTGATGCCTTAATTTAGGATGATATGTCTGTAATCTGACCAAATATTACCCCAACTTGTAATTTGGTACATTATCAATGCAACACAATCAAATAAACTTTGTTGAAATGTAACATGTTGCGTTCTTCGCAGATTTAGAATTTTGCTATTTATCCAGCTCGGCGAACTGCGAATCAGACAAAACCAAATACTGGTACCCACAGTTCTTGCTGCCTGTGAATGTCACTTTTTAACAATAAACCTACTACAGCTCAACAAAGTCTATCCTACAGTGCCATTATCATGAATTAACATTGACTCCTAGTGACTGAATCTGTTACTATGGACTGTAAAGCCAATGCATCCCCTTGTTAGGCCATAGTAAGCCAGCCTATCTGGTCAACAGCATTTTATGCATACCAAGTTCCTGATCAGTGTCTACACTGCTGCAGAGGCTCTAATTAAGCAATAAAACACTTACGACTGCAAGAAGAATGTCTTTTGAACTTCTAGATGTGTTCTCTGAGGCCAGCACAGGCATATAAACAGTGCTACAATAGGAGTGACTGACCATAGACTGAGACCTGAAAGGGAGAGTACTACACTCAGTGCTCATATAATCATGTTTATACTTGTGATGATAAGAACATATGTATATTCAATCAAAATAAAACATTTCTGAAACTGTTAAGCAGCTTAAATGGAGTGCTTTATGCATTTATACCACACAAAGCTGTGAGGCTTTTGAATCTGCTTCTGTTAGTAGGTACATCTCTGCACACTAATCTCTGCATTATTATGGCACCAGGCTTTTATTGTAGGTGTTCTAATTTGATACAACATATGTTGTGGCACAACTGTGAAACATCATGAGCATCAGACAAGCCAGTGCATGCATATTGGATAGCAAAAGCAAATATATCCCAGTGCACCTTGAGGCAATCATGAACACTGCCAAACTTTACGCCGCGTTTCCCATATTCATAAATGTCCGAATGGCCGTGCCATGTAAAACCGGTACCATTTACTGATATATGTTTGTCGAAATGCTTCGAAAGCCTGTAAGTTTTATTTTCTAATAGTTTTTTAGTATTTTCATAAAATTTCATGGCCAATTTGTTCAACTGGGAAAGAAAATAAACAATATTTTGATGTTTCTGGTATTTTCCAATGAATATGTCAGTGATTACAACTGATAATTGCTATTAATTGACCAAAAAAAGACTTTAAAGGGAAGACATTCCCTTTACTTTAATGCAACATGTTGCTCTTTTTAAAACTGAAACACTTCAGTTCAGTTCAAAGTACACATGAAGTGTCGAAAGACTTTAGACTAAGTTCCGTATACGCGGTACGGCCAAAATGGAGAAATCGGAGAAAAGCACGGTGTCCGCAGGTCAACCATCATAAAGCGTAACTGGTTTGCAGTCATTAAAAAAACACCATAGTTTCTCATTCTCAGTATGTTAAGGTTCTCAGAGAAAGCTAAATAAATATCATATGTGCTCAATGAAAATTCATCGCATTCCTTAAGGCATCAGGGGACAGTAAAATATAGTGTTTTTCTGGCCGGCCCCCCTTACAATACTTGAACTTGAATAGCATGTACCTGTATCAGCCAGGGCATGTGGTTACTGTCTCAAAGTGCTCTAATGATGAGCAAAAACTGAACATGACAAAAAGAAACCATCTACAGCTTTGCATACCCTGTCAGTCACCAATTAGCATGTACCCCACCCACTATTTTTAACGGGAAAAAAACCCTGACTGCACAGCATTTTGTCATACTGCAAAACTTTATGGGTCAATAACCAGCATCTAATACATATTCAGGCACCTTCATCAGTAAATCAGAATCACGAAAACAAATAGCAAACATGCTCCCATCCAATAAACTTTTTCAGTAATCCTCGGTGAAGAAACCAGCTATTTTCAAACCCGGATATCCTCTCCTGCTATTTGTATAAAGCGCCGTGTCCTTGACCTGCCAAAGAATATGGAAGCTAGAATTTCAGTCTCGAATTTCACTTCAGCTGACACAACTGTTTATTCTAAAACTCTGAATTGGTACAAAAAATTTATAGATTTCAATTTATAACAGCAACCATGCCTTTTTGGACCCCTGTACTGAAATATTTTCTTAATCGTCCACTGCCAAATGCGAAACTGTCCCCTGATGCCTTAATTTAGGATGATATGTCTGTAATCTGACCAAATATTACCCCAACTTGTAATTTGGTACATTATCAATGCAACACAATCAAATAAACTTTGTTGAAATGTAACATGTTGCGTTCTTCGCAGATTTAGAATTTTGCTATTTATCCAGCTCGGCGAACTGCGAATCGGACAAAACCAAATACTGGTACCCACAGTTCTTGCTGCCTGTGAATGTCACTTTTTAACAATAAACCTACTACAGCTCAACAAAGTCTATCCTACAGTGCCATTATCATGAATTAACATTGACTCCTAGTGACTGAATCTGTTACTATGGACTGTAAAGCCAATGCATCCCCTTGTTAGGCCATAGTAAGCCAGCCTATCTGGTCAACAGCATTTTATGCATACCAAGTTCCTGATCAGTGTCTACACTGCTGCAGAGGCTCTAATTAAGCAATAAAACACTTACGACTGCAAGAAGAATGTCTTTTGAACTTCTAGATGTGTTCTCTGAGGCCAGCACAGGCATATAAACAGTGCTACAATAGGAGTGACTGACCATAGACTGAGACCTGAAAGGGAGAGTACTACACTCAGTGCTCATATAATCATGTTTATACTTGTGATGATAAGAACATATGTATATTCAATCAAAATAAAACATTTCTGAAACTGTTAAGCAGCTTAAATGGAGTGCTTTATGCATTTATACCACACAAAGCTGTGAGGCTTTTGAATCTGCTTCTGTTAGTAGGTACATCTCTGCACACTAATCTCTGCATTATTATGGCACCAGGCTTTTATTGTAGGTGTTCTAATTTGATACAACATATGTTGTGGCACAACTGTGAAACATCATGAGCATCAGACAAGCCAGTGCATGCATATTGGATAGCAAAAGCAAATATATCCCAGTGCACCTTGAGGCAATCATGAACACTGCCAAACTTTACGCCGCGTTTCCCATATTCATAAATGTCCGAATGGCCGTGCCATGTAAAACCGGTACCATTTACTGATATATGTTTGTCGAAATGCTTCGAAAGCCTGTAAGTTTTATTTTCTAATAGTTTTTTAGTATTTTCATAAAATTTCATGGCCAATTTGTTCAACTGGGAAAGAAAATAAACAATATTTTGATGTTTCTGGTATTTTCCAATGAATATGTCAGTGATTACAACTGATAATTGCTATTAATTGACCAAAAAAAGACTTTAAAGGGAAGACATTCCCTTTACTTTAATGCAACATGTTGCTCTTTTTAAAACTGAAACACTTCAGTTCAGTTCAAAGTACACATGAAGTGTCGAAAGACTTTAGACTAAGTTCCGTATACGCGGTACGGCCAAAATGGAGAAATCGGAGAAAAGCACGGTGTCCGCAGGTCAACCATCATAAAGCGTAACTGGTTTGCAGTCATTAAAAAAACACCATAGTTTCTCATTCTCAGTATGTTAAGGTTCTCAGAGAAAGCTAAATAAATATCATATGTGCTCAATGAAAATTCATCGCATTCCTTAAGGCATCAGGGGACAGTAAAATATAGTGTTTTTCTGGCCGGCCCCCCTTACAATACTTGAACTTGAATAGCATGTACCTGTATCAGCCAGGGCATGTGGTTACTGTCTCAAAGTGCTCTAATGATGAGCAAAAACTGAACATGACAAAAAGAAACCATCTACAGCTTTGCATACCCTGTCAGTCACCAATTAGCATGTACCCCACCCACTATTTTTAACGGGAAAAAAACCCTGACTGCACAGCATTTTGTCATACTGCAAAACTTTATGGGTCAATAACCAGCATCTAATACATATTCAGGCACCTTCATCAGTAAATCAGAATCACGAAAACAAATAGCAAACATGCTCCCATCCAATAAACTTTTTCAGTAATCCTCGGTGAAGAAACCAGCTATTTTCAAACCCGGATATCCTCTCCTGCTATTTGTATAAAGCGCCGTGTCCTTGACCTGCCAAAGAATATGGAAGCTAGAATTTCAGTCTCGAATTTCACTTCAGCTGACACAACTGTTTATTCTAAAACTCTGAATTGGTACAAAAAATTTATAGATTTCAATTTATAACAGCAACCATGCCTTTTTGGACCCCTGTACTGAAATATTTTCTTAATCGTCCACTGCCAAATGCGAAACTGTCCCCTGATGCCTTAATTTAGGATGATATGTCTGTAATCTGACCAAATATTACCCCAACTTGTAATTTGGTACATTATCAATGCAACACAATCAAATAAACTTTGTTGAAATGTAACATGTTGCGTTCTTCGCAGATTTAGAATTTTGCTATTTATCCAGCTCGGCGAACTGCGAATCGGACAAAACCAAATACTGGTACCCACAGTTCTTGCTGCCTGTGAATGTCACTTTTTAACAATAAACCTACTACAGCTCAACAAAGTCTATCCTACAGTGCCATTATCATGAATTAACATTGACTCCTAGTGACTGAATCTGTTACTATGGACTGTAAAGCCAATGCATCCCCTTGTTAGGCCATAGTAAGCCAGCCTATCTGGTCAACAGCATTTTATGCATACCAAGTTCCTGATCAGTGTCTACACTGCTGCAGAGGCTCTAATTAAGCAATAAAACACTTACGACTGCAAGAAGAATGTCTTTTGAACTTCTAGATGTGTTCTCTGAGGCCAGCACAGGCATATAAACAGTGCTACAATAGGAGTGACTGACCATAGACTGAGACCTGAAAGGGAGAGTACTACACTCAGTGCTCATATAATCATGTTTATACTTGTGATGATAAGAACATATGTATATTCAATCAAAATAAAACATTTCTGAAACTGTTAAGCAGCTTAAATGGAGTGCTTTATGCATTTATACCACACAAAGCTGTGAGGCTTTTGAATCTGCTTCTGTTAGTAGGTACATCTCTGCACACTAATCTCTGCATTATTATGGCACCAGGCTTTTATTGTAGGTGTTCTAATTTGATACAACATATGTTGTGGCACAACTGTGAAACATCATGAGCATCAGACAAGCCAGTGCATGCATATTGGATAGCAAAAGCAAATATATCCCAGTGCACCTTGAGGCAATCATGAACACTGCCAAACTTTACGCCGCGTTTCCCATATTCATAAATGTCCGAATGGCCGTGCCATGTAAAACCGGTACCATTTACTGATATATGTTTGTCGAAATGCTTCGAAAGCCTGTAAGTTTTATTTTCTAATAGTTTTTTAGTATTTTCATAAAATTTCATGGCCAATTTGTTCAACTGGGAAAGAAAATAAACAATATTTTGATGTTTCTGGTATTTTCCAATGAATATGTCAGTGATTACAACTGATAATTGCTATTAATTGACCAAAAAAAGACTTTAAAGGGAAGACATTCCCTTTACTTTAATGCAACATGTTGCTCTTTTTAAAACTGAAACACTTCAGTTCAGTTCAAAGTACACATGAAGTGTCGAAAGACTTTAGACTAAGTTCCGTATACGCGGTACGGCCAAAATGGAGAAATCGGAGAAAAGCACGGTGTCCGCAGGTCAACCATCATAAAGCGTAACTGGTTTGCAGTCATTAAAAAAACACCATAGTTTCTCATTCTCAGTATGTTAAGGTTCTCAGAGAAAGCTAAATAAATATCATATGTGCTCAATGAAAATTCATCGCATTCCTTAAGGCATCAGGGGACAGTAAAATATAGTGTTTTTCTGGCCGGCCCCCCTTACAATACTTGAACTTGAATAGCATGTACCTGTATCAGCCAGGGCATGTGGTTACTGTCTCAAAGTGCTCTAATGATGAGCAAAAACTGAACATGACAAAAAGAAACCATCTACAGCTTTGCATACCCTGTCAGTCACCAATTAGCATGTACCCCACCCACTATTTTTAACGGGAAAAAAACCCTGACTGCACAGCATTTTGTCATACTGCAAAACTTTATGGGTCAATAACCAGCATCTAATACATATTCAGGCACCTTCATCAGTAAATCAGAATCACGAAAACAAATAGCAAACATGCTCCCATCCAATAAACTTTTTCAGTAATCCTCGGTGAAGAAACCAGCTATTTTCAAACCCGGATATCCTCTCCTGCTATTTGTATAAAGCGCCGTGTCCTTGACCTGCCAAAGAATATGGAAGCTAGAATTTCAGTCTCGAATTTCACTTCAGCTGACACAACTGTTTATTCTAAAACTCTGAATTGGTACAAAAAATTTATAGATTTCAATTTATAACAGCAACCATGCCTTTTTGGACCCCTGTACTGAAATATTTTCTTAATCGTCCACTGCCAAATGCGAAACTGTCCCCTGATGCCTTAATTTAGGATGATATGTCTGTAATCTGACCAAATATTACCCCAACTTGTAATTTGGTACATTATCAATGCAACACAATCAAATAAACTTTGTTGAAATGTAACATGTTGCGTTCTTCGCAGATTTAGAATTTTGCTATTTATCCAGCTCGGCGAACTGCGAATCGGACAAAACCAAATACTGGTACCCACAGTTCTTGCTGCCTGTGAATGTCACTTTTTAACAATAAACCTACTACAGCTCAACAAAGTCTATCCTACAGTGCCATTATCATGAATTAACATTGACTCCTAGTGACTGAATCTGTTACTATGGACTGTAAAGCCAATGCATCCCCTTGTTAGGCCATAGTAAGCCAGCCTATCTGGTCAACAGCATTTTATGCATACCAAGTTCCTGATCAGTGTCTACACTGCTGCAGAGGCTCTAATTAAGCAATAAAACACTTACGACTGCAAGAAGAATGTCTTTTGAACTTCTAGATGTGTTCTCTGAGGCCAGCACAGGCATATAAACAGTGCTACAATAGGAGTGACTGACCATAGACTGAGACCTGAAAGGGAGAGTACTACACTCAGTGCTCATATAATCATGTTTATACTTGTGATGATAAGAACATATGTATATTCAATCAAAATAAAACATTTCTGAAACTGTTAAGCAGCTTAAATGGAGTGCTTTATGCATTTATACCACACAAAGCTGTGAGGCTTTTGAATCTGCTTCTGTTAGTAGGTACATCTCTGCACACTAATCTCTGCATTATTATGGCACCAGGCTTTTATTGTAGGTGTTCTAATTTGATACAACATATGTTGTGGCACAACTGTGAAACATCATGAGCATCAGACAAGCCAGTGCATGCATATTGGATAGCAAAAGCAAATATATCCCAGTGCACCTTGAGGCAATCATGAACACTGCCAAACTTTACGCCGCGTTTCCCATATTCATAAATGTCCGAATGGCCGTGCCATGTAAAACCGGTACCATTTACTGATATATGTTTGTCGAAATGCTTCGAAAGCCTGTAAGTTTTATTTTCTAATAGTTTTTTAGTATTTTCATAAAATTTCATGGCCAATTTGTTCAACTGGGAAAGAAAATAAACAATATTTTGATGTTTCTGGTATTTTCCAATGAATATGTCAGTGATTACAACTGATAATTGCTATTAATTGACCAAAAAAAGACTTTAAAGGGAAGACATTCCCTTTACTTTAATGCAACATGTTGCTCTTTTTAAAACTGAAACACTTCAGTTCAGTTCAAAGTACACATGAAGTGTCGAAAGACTTTAGAC